>JBAMBO010000795.1:0-120855 GCA_037044535.1 Lordiphosa magnipectinata
TCCACTGTGTGCACATCATTTACACATAATTTTGTGATTATTCCTCATCACTTTTCGGCTTCTGGCGTGCCTCCAAAGCTAGTTGATTCTGCACAAACTTTTGATAGTCAGGCCAATCGTTTATATGCTCCTCCACATTCTGCTCCTGATGCGTAGCATTATGGTTGCAAATTTTTAATGGCGGCCCCTTATAGTGTCGTTTACATTTTACAATGCAATGACATTTGGGCCTGCGATTTAGCATAATACAATGATTTTTATAACACGGGCATCTGCTCGTTGGGTTATCGCACATTTTGAATACTGAAAGTTATTAAA
Organism: Lordiphosa magnipectinata; assembly: GCA_037044535.1. Lineage (NCBI taxonomy): Eukaryota > Metazoa > Arthropoda > Insecta > Diptera > Drosophilidae > Lordiphosa > Lordiphosa magnipectinata. The sequence goes on from JBAMBO010000795.1 coordinate 319, forward strand.
TAAAATTTGTTAATATTTTAGGAAACTTGCAGAAATTTAATGAAAATTTTACCGCAAATTGACGGTTGAAGCGAGCGAAAGAGAAGAAGAAGTACAGTTGGACCCACCAAGCCTTAGAACTAGTTTCGACTGTGGGCGAGGGCTGGTTCATTTTGCTTAACGGAACTAGCCAATGGAATTGGTAAAGTTTTTGCATTCAAGAATCGATTAGAGAATTTAAAAGAGTAAAGTAAACACAAATGGATATTTAAAGGTGATCATCTAAAAAGACAGTCGATATTTGTTAAGGGGAACATTTATCAATTCCAATTTTGCAGGCATAATGGCCCGAATTATACTCCACCATACAACATTGGCACGGCTGTGGAGATCGCCCAGCAGATTGGCGGCAGACGGACGGACACATAATTTTTTCGTTCTCAGGTGGTCGTCAAGCCAAAGAAGATGCCATCAAAGCCAATCATCAGCAATTGGCATGCACGTCCTGCTGAGGCAGGACCTATCTGCCTATCTGGCCAAGCAGCAGCAGCCAGTGCTGTCGCCTGTCCCCACCCTCTTCCCCAAAGATCACGAACCCCAAACTCACGAAGTCCCCACGTCAGAGGATGTGTGGATCTTTGGCTACGGTTCGTTGATGTGGAAGGCCGATTTTCCCTACATTGATTGACGACGTGGTTACGTGTGGGGCTTTAAGCGACGCTTCTGCCAGATAAGCCTTGACGTGTGGTAACCCTGCTGCCCGGTGATGCCTCCCAGCATCGTGTGTATGGGATGGCCTACCGCATAGCTGCCAGCCAGAAGCGCCAGGTATTGGACCATTTGGACTACCGCGAGAAGAATGGCTACGAACGGCGCAGCCTAGATTTCCATGAGTATGCCAACGAGTTGCGGCAAACCATCCAGGTCATCATGTATGTGGCCACGCAGGCAAACGATTCCTACGCCGGCGACGTGTGCCAGGTGCCCTGCATAGCCAAGCAAATCTTCACCTCTGCCGGCCCAAGTGGTTCCAATCGCGAGTACTTATTTAATTTAGCCCTCTCTCCATGGCTGAACTATTCCCGAGCGCGGTGGATGAGCATCTGACAGAGTTGGTCCAGTGTGTGCAGCAGCTTATGGAGCGCGATGAACCCCAAATGCTGGATCGGGCTTTGGGACATGAAATCATGAATATACTGGAAGAGGAGAAGCACTACCAAAGCAACGCTGTGAGCGACCTGGTTGGCGTGAATGGTTACTGGGCCAGGAACTGCAGCGTCAAGGCTCTTGACAGACAATTAGTTTAGTTAATTAGACCAATTTATGTTAATGTTCTGTTTAATTTATTTCATGTAAATATTTATGTGCTTGTCCATTCCAAAAAAAAAAAAACTTAATACAAGTTCCTGTAATCGGCTAGAAAGGAAGATGGGCATAAATCTAGATTGGAAAATATATAGAAATCAGTTTGATAAGAGCCTTTAGATTAACTATAGCCATAAATTTTGATTTATAACCGCCGATAGACCGAACTATCGATAAATTAAGATGAAATCTTCAAAGAGAAGGTAAAACCTGAGATTCTTAGAATCTGAAGCAATATTCTGAATATTTTGAGCACCAAACTGAAAAGTCTGACATCATCTCTGAATATGTGGAACAAACTTGAGAGCGTTTTTGGTGAGAAAAATAAAAGAATAGGTCATACATTTTTAAGTAATTTAACAATAATTCATTAGTTTCTTTAGCTAAGTTCACACACAGGCAAATAATTTGACAAATTTCTATGAAAATTTGCCCCTAAAAACCGTTGTGCTTCAAGGACTAACCTTGGCTGCAGCAAGACAGAACCACCAATTCGGCCACCATAGGTGAAGTGTTGAAGCTTCTTCATTTAGGCCAAAAAAGGCCCGTTTTGAAACCATATAACCCCGTAAATGTTTTACTTTAAGACAATCGTCTAGCGAGCCTGTCGGCTAACTCGTTGCCTTCAATGTTGCCCACACAAGACGTATTTTAAAGAGCTGAGGCATCTCATTCAGAGATTTGCGGTACTCAGTAAGTGTTTTAGTATTGTTCGTATTACCGTCAAGAGCTTTTAATGCAGCTCGACTAGCTAAAAAGATAAATACATTTGCTTCCTTGACCACGAGTTCTTTTAGATGGTTGGTAGCCTCCTGGATAGCTACAATGATCGGGAAGGAGAATGCACATTTCTGTACCAACTCCGCCTCCCACGTGCTTTTCAAATTTCGAGCCATATGTGTAGATGTTGATGGCGTTTGGTTTGCCTTGGGGGAGCGAGTTCCTATCCAAACGACTTGGTATTATGACTTCATACATAGTATCAAAGGCAATAATCAATATTTGTTGGTGTCGCTATTTGACTACTTAGTTTAGCCGACTGACCATGGGAGCCTACAAGCAAGGTAGCTGTTTCTCAAAGCCTAATAACAGTATTACTAGCTATTTCTCTGGCTGCTAAATCTAGGGGTATTAGATGCAACATGTGTTAATGTTAAGGGCTTCTGTAGGAGTAGTACGCACCATACAACATCAGAAGGTTTGCCTGGCTTAGGGATCGCCCCAATTGATGGGTCGCAGATGCTAACTTTTCCAGTCGTTGTGGTCGACGAACTCTTAGGAATTCATTATGATAGACGATGGCAAAAGTAAACTCGCCGCTGGCTCAGCAAATGGTCGTCTGATAAGCTCTTGTAGCAAATGTTTAGTATAGAACAATCTTTGCGACCTTTTGGAAGAGTTTGCTTGAATTTAAAGTTACTATAAAACCATAAACGCTTGGAGCCCATATCAAAAAAGGCTAAACTGAGTGGTTTACCGAGAAATAAAGAATCGTAAGTAAAGCAAAACTAAACAAAAAACCAAATTGAAGTGGGAAAAAGATTCGTCTGAAAATAATTTGAAGATTCTCCTAAGTTCCTGCTCTTTGACCTACTTTATCGATCGCTGGCCAGCAACTGAAAAACTGTTTGCCTTGTCAAGCCTTCGGCTCGTGTCTGTGTGAATAGCGAAAAAGTGTTCGGCCACTGGGGGCCTTCATAGGTGCCCAGATCCAGCTGACGACCGCGTAGACATCAATACAAATGAAGAAAATATTTCTTCAGAAACAACAACCTCAAGACATAGAAAGAGAACCGTTTCTTAGCCTGCAGTTGTGTCTGTCTGCTTGTGGCTGTCTGATGCACGTGAAATCATTCGTGCCCCCAACAACTAAATCTATATTGTTGTTGCGTTCGAATTTTCAAGAATGCGCGGCGTGCTTATAGGGTCTGGGCACTTCTGCTTCAACTTAAGTTTTTATTTCTTTGCAATAATTTCCGTTTATTCCTTTCCATAAAATACACCATATGGTAACTGATAACAATTACCAATAGAGAACGCCCTCTATCGGCAAGCAAAGGCACTTGCTAAACCGCCATAACTATTTTGTGGGTCAACTTAATCGAGAGGTGAGTTCTTTAAGAACTTTAAACAATCTTAATTAAATGAAAACAATGGACGCATTTAGCAGAGCCACAGAAAAGCTGGATCAGACTTTATTGAAATATGTTTCATTAAATTTTAAGAGTGAAAAAAGTATCCAAAATTTGCTTAAAACCTTAAAGTTAGAATTAAATTGCAAATCCAAATTTGTAATAAAAATGTCTTTTGGGTAACAACATATTATGCGTCATTTATACCAAATGCAGAACTGACAAACACATGCATAAATAGTGAAAAAGCAGGAGGGAGAGTTGTTACTTGGCGCTGCTTCTGCTGCTGACAACTGACATGTTGCCATTAAGCTTGCGCGCGTCATCATTATCTAATGTCTTGCGGTGCTGCGTGTGGGCACACGTCAGCAGCAAAGTTGCAGCAACATTTAAGCTGAAAAATTCTATTGCCTACTTTTAAGAGCCAAAATAAATACAAATTCACTTTTTGCTGAGCTACTCGAAGCATAAAGAATAATATATATTTTTTTTATTGTGTTCATTTTGGCCTCACCACCACTTCCAGAACAACAACCAGCGATATTGCGACCTATCGCGGAAAAGACCCTCTTGCACCTCCTCCATCCTCTCCTTCGGCTCGCCATATGTGTATGCCCATAGAGCAACCACCATTAAGAATACCAGTAATAAAACCATTATAGTGGCAGTTATCCAAAAAATTGGATTAGAGTTTGTCATGCGTAGCCAAGACGCAAGTTTGATGTGCCTCAGCGTAATTTCAGACTTAATGCTCAGCTCTGATACGGAGGTCTCGCGCCTTGTGGCAGGTCTATAATGAACATCGTATCGCGGAATCTTCACCTTCGGGGCCATAACTTTTTTCTTAGACTTCATCCTGATAACACGCTGTTTATTAGAACTGGGGCTGGGTGAACGCACGCTAACCTCCGAGCTGTACGCAGAATTCAACGAACTGATTGACAGATCAGACAATGACTCGATTGTTACAGACTGTTCCCGTCTGGGCATCTCACTGTACAAATCCCTCACTTTCCGTTGCCGTTTGATTACAGGCTGTTCCTCACTCGCAAAATCGTTCACCAGCTGTTCCTCATTCGCAAAATCGTTCACAAGCCGTTCCTGTATGAGAGGCTGTGGCTCGTTTGTCCAAATCCTGCCACCATTCACGTAGGCCATTTTCCTGTTGTATATCAGCTGCGTATAGTCAAGGATCTTTTCCGTTTCGATTTGCTTGGCACAGAGCAAAATGGTCTGAAAAGAGAGAGAGAGCAAAATGATTAAGTGAACAATTGAACAAGAATGAGTAATTAGTTACGCAATGCGCGTTTATAACTTACCTGATTGATTGGATCAAAAAAAAAATATATTTTACTCAAAAAATAAAAATTTCCGACAAGATTTTTGATAAAAACTTGTTATAAATAAAATATATGTTATCAGCGACGTTTTCACCTTGACAGCACAGAGCAAAATGGTCTGAAAAGAGAGAGAGAGAGAGCAAAATGAATAAGTGAACAATTGAACAAGTATGAGTAATTGGTTAGGCAATGCGGGCTTATAACTTACCTGTTTGGTTTATGTATTAATATTATACCAGACAAGATTTTTGATAAATGTTCTCACAGCTTGACAGCACAAAGCAAAATGGTCTGAAAAGTGAAAGAGAGTAAAATGATTAAGCGAACAACTGAACAAGTATGAGTAATTGGTTAGGCAATATGCGTTTATAACTTACCTGATTGGTTTTAGTCACAAAAAAATATACTGAAAAAAGTTGAAACTATTTTTTAGGAGCAAAGAAAATAATTTTGTCGACGATGTTTTCAGTTTGACTTGTTAAATAGAAGTGAGGAGAATGTTGGAATGTAGCACGAAGTAAGGCAAATATGGTTTGAGTGTTTTCCCTAGGCTTACTGATCTGTGTTAAAACAAAGTACTTGTAAATTTTTGTGTTTTAAGTGAAACATTTGCAAAACAAAATGCTGAAAATACGTTTACGTAACAAAGAATATAGAAAAATTATTTCGACCAAACTGAAAATTGAACAACCCTGCATAAACTTAGTGTATTGTGGATGGACAAAACTTAAAAATCTTTTTGTCTAACTATTCTATTTTGTCTTCTTATGATATAAGTAAATGTGCCTAGGCGAGTTGACTTAGAGAAGTGCTTAATCGCTATAATTGATTTGGCATTGTTGTCTCGTTTTTAAATTTTGTACTTTTTGGCATCCAAATATCGTTGAAGAGTATGAACAAGTATAAAGAAGATAAATGAATAAGTTGAATTCCACATTCTTCCATATCACATTCTTAAGCATTTGAAACTATTAGTTATGATAAATATTTGTTGCATAGATACTATTTACATATGTATAATACAATTGAAGTTCTATACCATTCCGCAAGCCACGCACTCGTTGTTGCTCGCGCGCATACGTTCTACGCGCCCATAAGTCAATACAAATGCAGCAATAAGCAACAACAATTTCATATGCGTGCTCTCCCTTCTTTCTTTCCGAGCAAAGGTCTGCAAAAACCATTTCATATGTGTCTCTCATCTCTCTCTCTCTCCTAGTTTAGGTTAGGTTGAGTTGGCTAGGGACAGTAAGGCCCATTGCGATACCATATGATTCCCTATTTAAGCCAGGGGGCGTTCCTTTCGACTGAACCATTGTGACAACGTTAAGAATTTCAGTACAGACGGAATTTCTTCTTCGGAAACTTTCGAGATTTTGAGTAGAAAGGGATGGCCAAGAGTTTTGATTCTCCTTCTACTAAGAGCTGGGCAATGGCAAAGAAGATTTAGTAATGTCAGAAAGTCGTTGTGAGCGACGACCAAGCCTGCTGCATGCTTGCCAGAAGTGAAATGTTTTCCCCGCTTTGGCACAAAAGACTATTGGTTCGTTTCTGGTTAAACGAGGGCCACTTGAACCTAGCTACAGCGCAAACCGGAAGGTTTTTCCATCGTTCTGTAGCCAGGCGCCAGGTTTCATTACTTGTGTTTAGCTTGTATGAGGCTAACGGCATCCCTATCAAGCTCTTCTCCGGGAGGAGCTAAATGATAGTACCCTGTCTTGCCAGTTTGTCTGCTGACTGCGTTATCCTCAATGTCACAGTTTCCATGTACCCAGATGAGGTGGATACGTAGATGCTGAGCGATGGCATTTAACATCTACAGCATTCCGTGAGCATCTTGGCGTTATTGGTGTCATTGATGCAGTCAAAACAGCAAACAGACTGTAGGACCTAATGTACTTTCACAACATAGTTGGAGAATATGATGCATAAACCAGAAGTGTTTGCTTAAAACGTCCATATGAGTGTAAAACATTTTTAATTGCCTTGGAACTGCGAAACACCCCGTCTAGATTTTCATTTTTTATTTCTATTTTTAACTGTAGTTGCTCGGGCTGCTTTTGGAGTCGTTCTGTCTCTCGCATCTATGCTTTTCCATGCACTCTCTGAGACGTCCCAAATATGTGGCTTTTCTTCCTTCCACCTTTCCTCAAAGCGCCGTGAACACGCTTCGATCTGACCGCATCGAATCACATGAGATGAGAGAAGGGTAGATAGTACCTCTTCTCTGTCTGCAGAGCTGCTACGGCGCTCAGGTTCGATCCTCGCCCTTTCTTGCTCTGTCGCAGTTGCACCATATCATGACTGATGGGTGGGAGTGAAACAGGGTTGAGTTTGAGACGAACATGGTTTGAGTTCATGACGAAGACGGTTGCAGTTGCAAACAGAACTTGGTTCGACAGTGCAAACGTATTGTTTAGATTTAGATCAGAGACAGACACGTCTCAGTCTCCAGTGTATTGAACAGGGCTCTGCGGCAGCGACGTCGACACACCGACTGCTCTCTTTTGCAACAACAAAGATGTGCTAAATGAGCGCGCTCCTCGCGTAGCTAAACACACACACGCAACGCCAAAATGTGCATGTGTGTGTCAGGGGCCGGCAAACCCTGATTTAGTTGGTCGTTGATCAAATGTCAGCGACTGAAAGCCTGTTTTACTCTCTTGGCCTCAGCTTCGGCATGCTTTCGGCTCGTGTATGTGTAAATAGCGAAATGTTTTCGGCCCCCGTGGACTACCGATGACTGACCATCGCTGCTCGACGTCCTTTGTCAGAGCCAGAGGTCGCAAAAATCGGTCCCCCGCTTACCTTTGTCAGAAAACGACAGTTTTTTTTATCCTCTTAGGTCTTTTTTGGGACCGTATTTGCCAAAATTCCCGAATTCAAAAGATCTTCTTCGTATGTATGCATCGGTGTGTATGAATGTATGCGACGAACTATATGCGCACTTTCGTTCTCTCTCGCATTGACTCTCTCTCTGCTTATGTTAAACTCTGGCTCAACTCTTGAGTCTGCAACCTTTTCAAATAACATTTTGACAGTTTGGTCTTCGAGAAGCAGGTAATTTCAGACCAATTGACTGCTGTCGGACCGATCAGTACTGTGTGGTCAACCACAGCCACTTAACAGTAAGCGCGATTACAGAACACATTGGGTTGAAGAAAGCCCGAGCCCGATTTTTCTTTGGCTTGTCGGTCAGTGACGTGATACGAGTCACTGACGTAACTGAGTAAATGTATATGCTCCCTTTTTCGATCTTGAGTGTGCTGAGGTATTTGGCGGCCTCCTGGATGGCAACTGCAATGAACAGGTAGCCGGAATGAGATTTCAGTATTTAAGTCGGTGAAGAAAACTACCCCTCCTACTTTGTCATCGAGCTTGGATCCAATTGAGTGGATATTGATGACATTTGCTCTACTGTGGTGCAAGTTATCCCAGTCGCGTCTACTAGGGATATTGACGTCATAAAGTTTCTGGAATGACGTTGTGGGTGTGTATTATAGTCTGTAATGGCGGAAACCGCGTTTTGACGATTTAGTATAGTTGAGTGTTAGCTGAGTTACCCGCGTTCTAGGCTTCAGATTCTCTTAATCTCAAGGCTGTAATGCCCGCTAACTGTTTTGACATCAAGTCTAGAGGAAGAAGATGAAATATGGTGTTCAGTGCTTCGGTTGGGATGGTTCGGAGGGCGCCACTCAGCACTTCTTTGTACCTTGTGTAAAGTGCTCAGTACTGACGAACTCCATAAAGCTGTATGGGACGTACAATGGATGTGTATAGCCAGTAAACCCTGGCCTATCGCCTGCTTACATGAGAAGAGGGCAATGGATGCCTACTTTACTCCATGGCATTGTATAGCTACATGAAAGGCATGACGGAAGTTGTTACCCAGGTCGTTACCCGGCATGAGCCCACCTAATGAGCTGGCCACATAGCTTCAAAGTTAAGTGGATCAAGTCAAACCAACAACAGAAAGCGAAGCATCCAAACAAGCCAACTCTGCTGGGACAAATTCACTTAGTCAGGCTGGATCCCGAAACTGTTGCCTTGGCTAACCCTTAGACATGGTGAGTTTAGCTACCTAAAAAGATTCAATCAACATACACTTGTTGCCATAAAGACCCCGTGGAGAAGGCAAGGCATGGCTTGTTCCTAATAAATTAGTGAAATTATCCAGGAAAATTGGAATTCACAGCGATCAATCATGCCCGTATACATCAGAAGTTTAGTAGGTAAATTATCTATATCAGAGTTGCTTAGAATCAGCTTACGGCCGCGTGGACACCAATACAAATGAAAAAAATATTTGTGGAACAACAAGAGCCACAGAAAATAGAAAGAGAAAAGCGATTTCTGTTTGTGAAATCATTCGCAGCCAACAACAAAACCTTCGCTCGTAGAGAAAGAGTAGAGCAAACACATATGCAGTACATGGCTTGGACACCCCTAATCTATATGGTTTAAAATGTTAAGACAAACTAAATCGCAGTACACCTGGACCAGTTTGCCACTGCTGTTCACCAGCACAATCTAACAAAAATAGTCCACTTTTTGTCATCGATTTATGGTGGTGAACGCGCTCAATGTGCCTAGAATGATTTTCAAAATTGTTCAAATTGAACTAATAACAATGGCTTTTAAATATTTTATATGTCTTCCTCTCAGCTTAATAACCTGATTTAATCTACCAGGTTGAAAGGCTAAACTCCATCCATTCTGCGACCAAAGCTTCTTTTAGCTGCTTTATGGTATCAAACTGATGGCTACTTTTATCAAATTTGGCTGAAAGGATTCCCCATAGAACCTCAATTGGATTTAGATGTGGGCTGATCGCTGGCCATTCCAATACTGTGCCATCGACTGTTTTTCTGGGGTATTTACACTGGTTTCCATATACACACGGCTTACAATTTACATTATCAATACGGGTTTGTTCTGTCCATTATATATGTCTGTCTTCTTTCGTGTCTCTGTTTCGTTGCTTGCTATCTACGTCATTCTCTATATACAGTGTGACCATCGTCTAAGTGTAAAAATACCTTAACGCTTAATATCGATATATCTGTTTGGCGGCTAATAATTCCAAAGTCTACAATTGATATATTTCTTAAAGAAATGAAGTGAATTGGTGCGTTGTCTTGATAAAATGTCCAACTATTTCCATATATTATCTAAACACCTTCGTTTTGGCGTTCTAAACATTGTGTCAAAAGTCACATACAATCTCTTGTGCGCGTTGTTAGTTATACAAAAATCAGCAATTATCTCGGTTTCTATAGCTCTAATAATGTAAACCTTTATAACAAAAATTGTAGAGCATAAAATTTGCAACAAATTTTGTCTAAGCAAATTTTTTATATTGCATTTACAGATTCTGAATTAAGTTAATAATTAATAGTCCAGGAAAATTAGGTAAAAAAAGAGCATATTTATGCATGAAATATTAACCAGCCAGATTTTACAAATTTCTATCATTTTTGTAAACAAACTTCTCATTTGTTATTTGATTTATTGCATTTGCTTGGTTTTATCTGCATAAATTCGGTTGATTACAGGCAAAAAAACGGGAGGCTTTAAAGTTTGAGAAGCTATAGTTTTGTAATGCTTTGTAGCACAGCTAAATGTTGTATATGAAAGTTGTTGCAAATTGTATGCTCTTTAATTTATATTATAAGATAATTCTTCGTAGCTTTCACCGAAAACAAGAACAATGGGAAAAAAGTGAAAAATAAATTTTAGATCGTACATAACCTGTAAACTGTGGCCCGCACAGAAAATTTGTGAGAACCAAATAGAAAGTTAATGTTATTAGCTATAACTTTGTTATTAACAATTTTTTGTCTAAAAGCAATAATTTCAGAGATACAGACCAATTTGCGTTTTTCAATATGGCGGCTGTTTCCAATGACACAAATTGACACAAATTTGAACTTAAGCCAAAAAGGCAGTCCCCTAAAATCTGGCTGGTTAATATTTCATAATTTTTCATCAATTTTCATAAAGAATAAATAAAAAAAAAAACAAAAATTACTCTAGTGTTTCATGTTCGATTGTTCCATTAATCGACGTGAACTTTAAGTCGCTACTTTGACGGATCCCGTTTGTTTTAGCATTCGTTCCTTTTGTGCTCAGACGAAAAGACGCCACACAAATTCAGTACAGTTTGTTGCAGCTCGTGTGCGAGTTAAGTTGTAAAATTTTTTGCATTTGCCAATAAAACATACTACTTGAGGTAAGTGCAACAAGCAGCTAAAACAAAAGAAATTTTAAATTTTAACTGCATGTATATTTAACTGCACATTAACATGCATACATGTGTGTGAGTGTGTGTGTGTGTGTGTGTGTGTGTAAGTGCGGCTACCAAGCGTCGTTTATATGTTTTTTTGTTTTCCCTTTTTTTTTTTTTCCAGAAATTTCAACATGTCCGGCATCGTCAAGTTGCAGTCCTCCGATAAGGAGATCTTTGAAACGGACATTCAAATTGTCAAATGCTTCGGCACCATTAAGAACATGGTGGAGGATTGCGGCATGGAGGATGATGAGAATTCCATTGTGCCCTTGCCCAATGTGAATTCGTACATATTGCGCAAAGTGCTTATCTGGGCCGATTACCACAAGGATGATGACCCACAGCCAACTGATGATGAAGATGAAACCAAGGAGAAGCGTACTGATGACATCACTCCGTGGGATGCCAATTTCTTGAAAGTGGATCAGGCCACACTTTTGGGGCTGATTTTGGCAGCCAATTATTTGGACATCAAGGGTCTGCTGGATCTGACCTGTAAGACGGTCGCTAATATGATCAAGGGCAAGACTCCCGATGAGATACGCAAAACTTTCAATATTATAAAGGATCTCACTCCCGCCGAGGAGGAGCAGGTGCGCAGAGAGAACGAATGGTGCGAGGAGAATTAAAAAAAAAAACAACAGATTCCTTTCTGCATAAACTAATTTAAACAACTAACAAAAATTGGAACAGAGAACATATGTATCAAGTTACTTTTAATTTCGGGTCGCTATACCCACATAAAACCAGAAAAAAACATGAATAAAAATATGCTTGAAATCTTTATTAGTTCAGTGGAATAAAATATTATATGAAAAACACACAGATTAAACATTTTTCTTTTGATAAGTGTTTGGTCAAGCAGCTTGAGGGTCCACTGTGTGCGCGTCATTTGCACATAATTTTGTGATTATTCCTCATCACTTTTCGGCTTCTGGCGTGCCTCCAAAGCTAGTTGATTCTGCACAAACTTTTGATAGTCAGGCCAATCGTTTATATGCTCCTCCACATCCAGCTCCTGATGCGTAGCATTATGGTTGCAAATTTTTAATGGCGGCCCCTTATAGTTTCGTTTACATTTTACAATGCAATGACATTTGGGCCTGCGATTTAGCATGATACAATGATGTTTATAACACGGGCATCTGCTCGGGTTATCGCACATTTTGAATACTGAAAGTTATTAAATAAAATTTGTTAATATTTTAGGAAACTTGCAAAAATTTAATGAAAATTTTACCGCAAATTGACGGTTGAAGCGAGCGAAAGAGAAGAAGAAATACAGTTGGTGGGTTAGCCTTAGAACTAGTTTCGACTGTGGGCGAGTTCTGGTTCATTTTGCTTAACGGAACTAGCCAATGGAATTGGTAAAGTTTTTGCTTACAAGAATCGATTAGAGAATTTAAAAGAGTAAAGTAAACATAAATGGATATTTAAAGGTGATCATCTAAAAAGACAGTCGGTATTTGTTAAGGGGAACATTTACCAATTCCAATTTTGCAGGCATAATGGCCCGAATTATACTCCACCATACAACATTGGCACGATTGTGGAGATCGCCCAGCAGATTGGCGGCAGACGGACGGACACATAATTTTTCGTTCTCAGGTGGAGGCCAAAGAAGATGCCATCAAAACCAATCATCAGCAATTGGCGTGCACGTCTTGCTGAGGCAGGACCTATCTGCCTATCTGGCCAAGCAGCAGCAGCCAGTGCTGTCGCCTGTCCCCACTGTCTTCCCCAAAGATCACGAACCCCAAACTCACGAAGTCCCCACGTCAGACAGAGGATTTGTGGATCTTTGGCTAGGGTTCGTTGAGGTGGAAGGCCGATTTTCCCTACATTGATCGACGACGTGGTTACGTGTGGGGCTTTAAGCGACGCTTTTACTAGCACAGCATTGATCATCGTGGAGTGCCAGTTAAGCCTGGACGTGTGGTAACCCTGCTGCCCGGTGATGCCTCCCAGGATCGTGTGTATGGGATGGCCTACCGCATAGCTGTCAGCCAGAAGCGCCAGGTATTGGACCATTTGGACTACCTCGAGAAGAATGGCTACGAACGGTGCAGCCTAGATTTCCATGAGTATGCCAACGAGGTCATCATGTATGTGGCCACGCAGGCAAACGATTCCTACGCCGGCGATGTGTGGTAGGTGCCCTGCATAGCCAAGCAAATCTTCACCTCTGCCGGCCCAAGTGGTTCCAATCGCGAGTACTTATTTAATTTAGCCCTCTCTCCATGGCTGAACTATTCCCGAGCGCGGTGGATGAACATCTGACAGAGTTGGTCCAGTGTGTGCAGCAGCTTATAGAGCGCGATGAACCCCAAATGCTGGATCGGGCTTTGGGACATGAAATCATGAATATACTGGAAGAGGAGAAGCACTACCAAAGCAACGCTGTGAGCGACCTGGTTGGCGTGAATGGTTACTGGGCCAGGAAGTGCAGCGTCAAGGCTCTTGACAGACAATTAGTTTAGTTAATTAGACCAATTTATGTTAATGTTCTGTTTAATTTATTTCATGTATATATATATTATTATATATAATATATTATTATATTATTTATGTGTTTGTCCATTCCAAAAAAAAAAAAAAAACTAAATACAAGTTTCTGTAATCGGCTAGAAAGGAAGATGGGCATAAATTTAGATTGGAAAATATATAGAAATCAGTTTGATAAGAGCCTTTAGATTTACTATAGCCATAAATTTTGATTTGTAACCGCTGATAGACCGAACTATCGATAAATTAAGATGAAATCTTCAAAGAGATGGTAAAACCTGAGGTTCTTAGAATCTGAAGCAATATTCGGAATATTTTGAGCACCAAACTGAAAAGTCTGACATCATCTCTGGATATGTGGAACAAACTTGAACAAACAATAGGTCATAAATTTTTAAGTAATTTAACAATAATTCATTAGTTTCTTAAGCTAAATTCACACAGGCAAATAATTTGACAAATTTCTATGAAAATTTGCTCCGTTCCTAAAAACCGTTGTGCTTCAAGGAACGACAAACCTTGGCTGCAGCAAGACAGAACCATCAATTCGGCCACCATAGGTGAAGCAATGAAGCTTCTTCACTTAGGCCAAAAAAAAGTCCATTTTGATACCATATAACACCGTAAATTTTTTTACTTTTAGACAATCGTCTAGCGAGCCTGTCGGCTAACTCGTTGCCTTCAATGTTTCGGTGTCTAGTCACCCACACAAGACGCATTTTAAAGAGCTGAGGCATCTCATTCAGAGATTTGCTGCACTCAGTAAGTGTTTTAGTATTGTTCATATTACCGTCAAGAGCTTTTAATGCAGCTTGACTAGCTTAAAAGATAAATACATTTGCTTCCTTGACCACGAGTTCTTTTAGATGGTTGGTAGCATCCTGGATACTGTACCAACTCCGCCTCCCACTTGCTTTTCAAATTTCGAGCCATATGTGTAAATGTTGATGGCGTTTGGTTTGCCTTGGGGTAGCGAGTTCCTATCCAAACGACTTGGTATTATGACTTCATACATAGTAAGGCAATAATCAATATGTGTTGGTGTCGCTATTTGACTACTTAGTATAGCCGACTGACCATGGGAGCCTACAAGCAAGGTAGCTGTTTCTCAAAGCCTAATAGCTGTATTACTGGCTATTTCTCTGGCTGCTAAATCTAGGGGTATTAGATGCAACATGTGTTAATGTTAAGGGCTTCTGTACGAGTAGTACGCACCATACAACATCAGAAGGTTTGCCTGGCTTAGGGATCGTCCCAATTGATGGGTCACAGCTGCCAACTTTTCCAGTCGTTGTGGTCGACGAACTCTTAGGAATTCATTATGATAGACGATGGCAAAAGTAAACTCGCCGCTGGCTCAGCAAATGGTCGTCCGATAAGCTCTTGTAGCAAATGCTTAGTACAGAACAGTCGTTTCGACCTTTTGGAAGAGTTTGCTTGAATTTAATGTTACTATAAAACCATAAACGTTTGGAGCCCATATCAAAAAAGGCTAAAGTGAGTTGTTTACCAAGAAATAAAGAATCGTAAGTAAAGCAAAACTAAACAAAAAAACAAATTAAAGTGGGAAAAATATTCGTCGGATAATAATCTGAAGATTCTACTAAGTTCCTGCTCTTTGATCTACTGCATCGATCGCTGGCCAGCGACTGAAAAACTGTTTGCCTTGTCAAGCCTTCGGCTCGTGTCGGTGTGAATAGCGAAAAAGTGTTCGGCCACTGCGGGCCTTCAGAGGTGCCCAGATCGTAGACATCAATACAAATGAAGAAAATATTTCTTAAGAAACAACTACCTCAAGACATAGAAAGAGAACCGTTTATTCCCTGCAGTTGTGTGTGTGTTTGCTCGTGGCTGTCTGATGCACGAGAAATCATTCGTCCCCCAACAACAAAATGTATATTGAAAACGAAGCAAACACAAATTTGTTGTTACGTTCGAATTTTCAAGAACCATAGCACTACGCGAGAGCTTTACGCGAGGCTAGTTCAATGCGCGGCGTGCTTATAGGGTCTGGGCACTTCTGCTGCAACTTAAGTTTTCATTTCTTTGCAATAATTTCCGTTTATTTCTTTCCATAATATACACCAAATGGTAACTGATAACAATTACCAATAAAGAACGCCCTCTACCGGCAAGCAAAGGCACTTGCTAAACCGCCATAACTATTTTGTGGGTCAACTTAATCGAGAGGTGAGTTCTTTAAGAACTTTAAACAATCTTAATTAAATGAAAACAATGGACGCTACTCAGCAGAGTCACAGAGAAGCTGAATCAGAGTTTATTGAAATATGTTTCATTAAATTTTAACAGTGAAAAAAGTATCCAAAATTTGCTTAAAACCTTAAAATTAGAATTAAATTGCAAATCCAAATTTGTAATCAAAATGTCTTTTGGGTAACAAAAAATATTATGCGTCATTTATACCAAATGCAGAACTGACAAACACATGCATCAATAATGAAAGCGCAGGAGGGAGAGTTGTTACTTGGCGCTGCTTCTGCTGCTGACAACTGACATGTTGCCATGAAGCTTGCGCGCGTCATCATTATCTAATGTCTTGCGGTGCTGCGTGTGGCCACACGTCAGCAGCAAAGTTGCAGCAACATTTAAGCTGAAAAATTATATTGCCTACTTTTAAGAGCCAAAATAAATACAAATTCACTTTTTGCTGAGCTACTCGAAGCATAAAGAATAATATATATTTTTTTTATTGTGATCACGGCTTATTTTTGCCTCACCACCACTTCCAGAACAACCAGCGATATTGCGACCTATCGCGGAAAAGACCCTCTTGCACCTCCTCCATCCTCTCCTTCGGCTCGCCATATGTGTATGCCCATAGAGCAACCACCATTAAGAATACCAGTAATAAAACCATTATAGTGGCAGTTATCCAAAAAATTGGATTAGAGTTTGTCATGCGTAGCCAAGACGCAAGTTTGATGTGCCTCAGCGTAATTTCAGACTTAATGCTCAGCTCCGATACGGAGGTTTCGCGCCTTGTGGCAGGTCTATAATGAACATCGTATCGCGGAATCTTCACCTTCGGGGCCATAACTTTTTTCTTAGACTTCATCCTGATAACACGCTGTTTATTAGAACTGGGGCTGGGTGAACGCACGCTAACCTCCGAGCTGTACGAAGAATTCAACGAACTGATTGAAAGCTCAGACAATGACTCGATTGTTACAGACTGTTCCCGTCTGGGCATCTCACTGTACAAATCCCTCACTTTCCGTTGCCGTTTGATTACAGGCTGTTCCTCACTCGCAAAATCGTTCACCAGCTGTTCCTCATTCGCAAAATCGTTCACAAGCCGTTCCTGTATGAGAGGCTGTGGCTCGTTTGTCCAAATCCTGCCACCATTCACGTAGGCCATTTTCCTGTTGTATATCAGCTGCGTATAGTCAAGGATCTTTTCCGTTTCGATTTGCTTGGCACAGAGCAAAATGGTCTGAAAAGAGAGAGAGAGCAAAATGCTTAAGTGAACAATTAAACAAGAATGAGTAATTAGTTAGGCAATGCGCGTTTATAACTTACCTGATTGATTGGATCAAAAAAAAATATATATTTTACTCAAAAAATAAAAATTTCAGACAAGATTTTTGATAAAAACTTGTTATAAATAAAATATATGTTATCAGCGACGTTTTCACCCTGACAGCACAGAGCAAAATGGTCTGAAAAGAGAGAGAGAAAGAGAGAGCAAAATGATTAAGTGAACAATTGAACAAGTATGCGTAATTGGTTAGGCAATGCGGGTTTATAACTTACCTGATTGGTTTATATTATATATATATATATTTTACCAGACAAGATATTTGATAAATGTTCTCACAGCTTGACAGCACAAAGCAAAATGGTCTGAAAAGAGAGAGTAAAATGATTAAGTGAACAACTGAACACGGATGAGTAAACGGTTAGGCAATATGCGTTTATAACTTACCTGATTGGTTTTAGTCACAAAAAAATATACTGAAAAAAGTTGAAACTATTTTTTAGGAGCAAAGAAAATAATTTTGTCGACGATGTTTTCAGTTTGACTTGTTAAATAGAAGTGAGGAGAATATTGGAATGTAGCACGAAGTAAGGCAAATATGGTTTGAGTGTTTTCTCTAGGCTTACTGATCTGTGTTAAAAAAAGTACTTGTAAATTTTTGTGTTTTAAGTGAAACATTTGCAAAACAAAATGCTGAAAATACGTTTACGTAACAAAGAATATAGAAAAATTATTTCGACCAAACTGAAAATTGAATAACCCTGCATAAACTTAGTGTATTGTGGATATACAAAACTTAAAAATCTTTTTGTCTAACTGTTCTATTTTGTCTTCTTATGATATAAGTAAATGTGCCTAGGCGAGTTGACTTAGAGAAGTGCTTAATCGCTATAATTGATTTGGCATTGTTGTCTCGTTTTTAAATTTTGTACTTTTTGGCATCCAAATATCGTTGAAGAGTATGAACAAGTATAAAGAAGATAAATGAATAAGTTTAATTCCACATTCTTCCATATCACATTCTTAAGCATTTGAAACTATTAGTTATGATAAATATTTGTTGCATAGATACTATCTACATATGTATAATACAATTGAAGTTCTATACCATAATGCCCGCGCCCATTCCGCAAGCCACGCACTCGTTGTTGCTCGCGCGCATACGTTCTACGCGCCCATAAGTCAATACAAATGCAGCAATAAGCAACAACAATTTCATATGCGTGCTCTCCTTTCTTTCTTTCCGAGCAAAGGTCTGCAACAACCATTTCATATGTGTCTCTCATCTCTCTCTACTAGGTTAGGTTAGGTTGAGTTGGCTAGGGGCAGTAAGGCCCATTGCGATACCATATGATTCCCTATTTAAGCCAGGGGGCGTTCCTTTCGACTGAACCATTGTGTCAACGTAAAGAATTTCAGTAGAGACTGAATTTCCATCACGGAAACTTCCGAGAAGTTGAGTAGAAAGGGATGGCCAAGAGTTTTGATTCTCCTTCTACTAAGAGCTGGGCAATGGCAAAGAAGATTTAGTAATGTCAAAAGTCGTTGTAAGCGACGACCAAGCGTGCTGCATGCCTGCCAGAAGTGAGATGTTTTCCCTACTTTGGCACAAAAGACTATTGGTTCGTTTCTGGCTAAACGAGGGCCACATGAACCTAGCTACAGCGCAAACCGGAAGATTATTTCATCGTTTCGTAGCCAGGCGCCAGGTTAAATTCCTTGTGATTAGCTTGTATGAGGCTAACGGCATCCCTATCAAGCTCTTCTCCGGGAGGAGCTGAATGATAGTACCCTGTCTTGCCAGTTTATCTGCTGACTGCGTTATCCTCAATGTCACAGTGTCCAGGTACCCAGATGAGGTGGATACGAAGATGCTGAACGATGGGATTTAACATCTACAGCATTCCGTGAGCATCTTGGCGTTATTGGTGTCATTGTTGCAGTCAAAACAGCAGACAGACTGTAGGACCTAATGTACTTTCACAAAATAGTTGGAGAATATGATGCATAAACCAGAAGTGTTTGCTTAAAACCTTGGACCTGCGAAACACCCCGTCTAGATTTTCATTTTTTACTTCTATTTTTAACTGTAGTTGCTCTTTATCGGCAATTGGCCAGTTACAGTTCCTTCTGCACACTG
The DNA here is from genome assembly GCA_037044535.1 of Lordiphosa magnipectinata. Taxonomy (NCBI): domain Eukaryota; kingdom Metazoa; phylum Arthropoda; class Insecta; order Diptera; family Drosophilidae; genus Lordiphosa; species Lordiphosa magnipectinata. Next base: position 19,568 of record JBAMBO010000795.1, read on the forward strand.
CTGCGGGCTGCTTTTGGAGTCGTTCTGTCTCTCGAATCTATGCTTTTCCATGCACTCTCTGAGACGTCCCAAATATGTGGCTTTTCTTCCTTCCACCTTTCCTCAAAGCGCCGTGAACACGCTTCGATCTGACCGCATCGAATCACATGAGATGAGAGAAGGGTAGATAGTACCTTTGCGCAGTACCTCTTCTCTGTTTGCAGAGCTGCTACGGCGCTCAGGTTCGATCCTCGCCCTTTCTTGCTCTGTCGCAGTTGCACCATATCAAGGCTGATGGGTGGGAGTGAAACAGGGTTCAGTTTGAGACGAACATGGTTTGAGTTCATGACAAAGACGGTTGCAGTTGCAAACAGAACTTGGTTCGACAGTGCAAACGTATTGTCTAGATTTAGATCAGAGACAGGCACGTCTCAGTCTCCAGTGTATTGAACAGGGCTCTGCGGCAGCGACGTCGACACACCGACTGTATATGAGCTTATACTGCTCTCTTTTGCAACAACAAAGATGTGCTAAATGAGCGCGCTCTCGCGTAGCTAAACACACACACGCAACGCCAAAATGTGCATGTGTGTTTTGCCGGCCCCTGATTTAGATGGTCGTTGATCAAATGTCAGCGACTGAAAGCCTGTTTTACTCTCTTGGCCTCAGTTTCGGCATGCTTTCGGCTCGTGTATGTGTAAATAGCGAAATGTTTTCGGCCCCGTGGACTACCGGTGACCGACCATCGCTGCTCGACGTCCTTTGTCAGAGCCAGAGGTCGTAAAAATCGGTCCAACGCTTGCCTTTGTCAGAAAACGACAGTTTTTTTTATCGATCTTCGATTTTCGATTTTATTCGATCTTGAGTGTGCTGAGGTATTTGGCGGCCTCCTGGATGGCAACTGCAATGAACAGGTAGCCGGAATGAGATTTCAGTATTTAAGTCGGTGAAGAAAACTCCCCCCCTCCTACTTTGTCATTGAGCTTGGATCCACCTGAGTAGATATTGATGGCATTTGCTCTACTGTGGTGCAAGTTATCCCAGTCGCGTCATAAAGTTTCTGGAATGACGTTGTGGGTGTACTATAGTCTGTAATGGCGGAAACCGCGTTTTGACGATTTAGTATAGTTGAGTGTTAGCTGAGTTACCCGCGCTCTAGGCTTCAGATTCTCTTAATCTCAAGGCTGTAATGCCCGCTAACTGTTTTGACATCAAGTCTAGAGGAAGAAGATGAAATATGGTGTTCAGTGCTTCCGTTGGGATGGTTCGGAGGGCGCCACTCATACATATTTCAGCACTTCTTTGTACCTTGTGTAAAGTGCTCAGTACTGACGAACTCCATAAAGGTGTATGGGACGTACAATGGATGTGTATAGCCAGTAAACCCTGGCCTATCGCCTGCTTACATGAGAAGAGGGCAATGGATGCCTACTTTACTCCATGGCATTGTATAGCTACACCAAAGGCATGTCGGAAGTTGTTACCCAGGTCGTTACCCGGCATGAGCCCACCTAATGAGCTGGCCACATAGCTTCAAAGTTAAGTGGATCAAGTCAAAGCAACAACAGAAAGCGAAGCATCCAAACAAGCCAACTCTGCTGGGACAAATTCACTTAGTCAGGCTGGATCCCGAAACTGTTGCCTTGGCTAACCCTTAGACATGGTAAGTTTAGCTACCTAAAAAGATTCAGTCAACATACACTTGTTGCCATAAAGACCCCGTGGAGAAGGCAAGGCATGGCTTGTACCTAATAAATTAGTGAAATTCTCCAGGAAAATTGGAATTCACAGCGATCAATCATGCCCGTATACATCAGAAGTTCAGTAGGTAAATTATCTATATCAGAGTTGCTTAGAATCAGCTTACGGCCGCGTGGACACCAATACAAATGAAAAAAATATTTGTGGAACAACAAGAGCCACAGAAAATAGAAAGAGAAAAACGATTTTTGTTTGTGAAATCATTCGCAGCCAACAACAAAACCTTCGCTCGTAGAGAAAGAGTAGAGCAAACACATATGCAGTACATCGCTTGGGCACCCCTAATCTATATGGTTTAAAATGTTAAGACAAACTAAATCCCAGTACACCTGGACCAGTTTGCCACTGCTGTTCACCAGCACAATCTAACAAAAATAGTCTACTTTTTGTCATCGATTTATGCTGGTGAACGCGCTCAATGTGCCTAGAATGATTTTAAAAATTGTTCAAATTGAACTAATAACAATGGCTTTTAAATAGTTTATATGTCTTCCTCTCAGCTTAATAACCTGATTTAATCTACCAGGTTGAAAGGCTAAACTCCATCCATTCTGCGACCAAAGCTTCTTTTAGCTGCTTTATGGTATCAAACTGATGGCTACTTTTATCAAATTTGGCTGAAAGGATTCCCCATAGAACCTCAATTGGATTTAGATGTGGGCTGATCGCTGGCCATTCCAATACTGTGCCATCGACTGTTTTTCTGGGGTATTTACACTGGTTTCCATATACACACGGCTTACAATTTACATTATCAATACGGGTTTGTTCTGTCCATTATATATGTCTGTCTTCTTTCGTGTCTCTGTTTCGTTGCTTGCTATCTACGTCATTCTCTATATACAGTGTGACCATCGTCTAAGTGTAAAAATACCTTAACGCTTAATATCGATATATCTGTTTGGCGGCTAATAATTCCAAAGTCTACAACTGATATATTTCTTAAAGAAAAGAAGTGAATTGGTGCGTTGTCTTGATAAAATGTCCAACTATTTCCATATATTATCTATACACCTTCGTTTTGGCGTTCTAAACATTGTGTCAAAAGTCACATACAATCTCTTGTGCGCGTTGTTAGTTATACAAAAATCAGCAATTATCTCGGTTTCTATAGCTCCAAAAATGTAAACATCTATTACAAAAATTGTAGAGCATAAAATTTGCGACAAATTTTGTCTAAGCTAATTTTTTATATTGCATTTACAGATTCTGAATTAAGTTAATAATTAATAGTCTAGTCAAATTAGGTAAAAAAAGAGCATATTTATGCATGAAATATTGACCAGCCAGATTTTACAAATTTCTATCATTTTTGTAAACAAACTTCTCAATTGTTATTTGATTTATTGCATTTGCTTTGTTTTATCTGCATAAATTCGGTTGATTACAGGCAAAGAAACGGGAGGCTTCAAAGTTTGAGAAGCTATAGTTTTGTAATGCTTTGTAGCACAGCAAATTGTTGCAAATTTTATGCTCTTTAATTTATATGATAAGATAATTCTTCGTAGCTCTCACCGGAAACCAGAAAAATGGGAATAAAGTGAAAAATTAATTTTAGATCGTACATAACCTGTAAACTATGGCCCGCACATAAAATTTGTGAGAAACAAATAGAAAGATAATGTTATTAGCTATAACTTTGGACTTAACCATTTTTTGTCTAAAAGCAATAGTTTCAGAGATACAGACCAATTTGCGTTTTTCAATATGGCGGCTGTTTCCAATGACACAAATTGACACAAATTTGAACTTAAGCCAAAAAGGCAGTCCCCTAAAATCTGGCTGGTTAATATTTCATAATTTTTCATCAATTTTCATAAAGAATAAATAAAAAAAAAAACAAAAATTACTCAAGTGTTTCATGTTCGATTGTTCCATTAATCGACGTGAACTTTAAGTCGCTACTTTGACGGATCCCGTTTGTTTTAGCATTCGTTCCTTTTGTGCTCAGACGAAAAGACGCCACACAAATTCAGTACAGTTTGTTGCAGCTCGTGTGCGAGTTAAGTTGTAAAATTTTTTGCATTTGCCAATAAAACACAATACTTGAGGTAAGTGCAACAAGCAGCTAAAACAAAAGAAAATTTAAATTTTAACTGCATGTATATTTAACTGCACATTAACATGCATACATGTGTGTGAGTGTGTGAGTGTGTGTGTGTGTGTGTAAGTGCGGCTACCAAGCGTTTATATGTTTTTTGTTTTCCCTTTTTTTTTTTTTTCCAGAAATTTCAACATGTCCGGCATCGTCAAGTTGCAGTCCTCCGATAAGGAGATCTTTGAAACGGACATTCAAATTGTCAAATGCTTCGGCATCATTAAGAACATGGTGGAGGATTGCGGCATGGAGGATGATGTGAATTCCATTGTGCCCTTGCCCAATGTGAATTCGTACATATTGCGCAAAGTTCTTACCTGGGCCAATTACCACAAGGATGATGACCCACAGCCAACTGATGATGAAGATGAAACCAAGGAGAAGCGTACTGATGACATCACTCCGTGGGATGCCGATTTCTTGAAAGTGGATCAGGCCACACTTTTGGGGCTGATTTTGGCAGCCAATTATTTGGACATCAAGGGTCTGCTGGATCTGACCTGTAAGACAGTCGCTAATATGATCAAGGGCAAGACTCCCGATGAGATACGCAAGACTTTCAACATCATAAAGGATCTCACTCCCGCCGAGGAGGAGCAGGTGCGCAGAGAGAATGAATGGTGCGAGGAGAATTAAAAAAAAAAAACAACAAATTCTTTCTGCATAAACTAAATTTAACAACTAACAAGAATTGGAACAGAGAACATATGTATCAAGTTACTTTTAATTTCGGGTCGCTATACCCACATAAAACCAGAAAAAAACATGAATAAAAATATGCTTGAAATCTTTATTAGTTCAGTGGAATAAAATATATGAAAAACACACAGATTATACATTTTTCTTTTGATAAGTGTTGGGTCAAGCAGCTTGAGGGTCCACTGTGTGCGCGTCATTTGCACATAATTTTGTGATTATTCCTCATCACTTTTCAGCTCCTGGCGTGCCTCCAAGGCCAGTTGATTCTGCACAAACTTTTGATAGTCAGGCCAATCGTTTATATGCTCCTCCACATCCAGCTCCTGATGCGTAGCATTATGGTTGCAAATTTTTAATGGCGGCCCCTTATAGTTTCGTTTACATTTTACAATGCAATGACATTTGGGCCTGCGATTTAGCATGATACAATGATGTTTATAACACGGGCATCTGCTCGTTGGGTTATCGCACATTTTGAATACTGAAAGTTATTAAATAAAATTTGTTAATATTTTACGAAACTTGCAGAAATTTAATGAAAATTTTACCGCAAATTGACGGTTGAAGCGAGCGAAAGAGAAGAAGAAGTCCAGTTGGACCCACCAAGCCTTAGAACTAGTTTCGACTGTGGGCGGGGGTTGGTTCATTTTGCTTAACGGAACTAGCCAATGGAATTGGTAAAGTTTTTGCTTACAAGAATCGATTAGAGAATTCAAAAGAGTAAAGTAAACATAAATGGATATTTAAAGGTGATCATCTAAAAAGACAGTCGGTATTTGTTAAGGGGAACATTTACCAATTCCAATTTTGCAGGCATAATGGCCCGAATTATACTCCACCATACAACATTGGCACGATTGTGGAGATTGCCCAGCAGATTGGCAGCAGACGGACGGACACATAATTTTTCGTTCTCAGGTGGAGGCCAAAGAAGATGCCATCAAAACCAATCATCAGCTATTGGCGTGCACGTCTTGCTGAGGCAGGACCTATCTGCCTATCTGGCCAAGCAGCAGCAGCAGGCAGTGCTGTCGCCTGTCCCCACCCTCTTCCCCAAAGATCACGAAGTCCCCACGTCAGACAGAGGATTTGTGGATCTTTGGCTACGGTTCGTTGAGGTGGAAGGCCGATTTTCCCTACATTGATCGACGACGTGGTTACGTGTGGGGCTTTAAGCGACGCTTTTACCAGCACAGAATTGATCATCGTGGAGTGCCAGATAAGCCTGGACGTGTGGTAACCCTGCTGCCCGGTGATGCCTCCCAGGATCGTGTGTATGGGATGGCCTACCGCATAGCTGCCAGCCAGAAGCGCCAGGTATTGGACCATTTGGACTACCGCGAGAAGAATGGCTACGAACGGTGCAGCCTAGATTTCCATGAGTATGCCAACGAGGTCATCATGTATGTGGCCACGCAGGCAAACGATTCCTACGCCGGCGATGTGTGGTAGGTGCCCTGCATAGCCAAGCAAATCTTCACCTCTGCCGGCCCAAGTGGTTCCAATCGCGAGTACTTATTTAATTTAGCCCTCTCTCCATGGCTGAACTATTCCCGAGCGCGGTGGATGAGCATCTGACAGAGTTGGTCCAGTGTGTGCAGCAGCTTATAGAGCGCGATGAACCCCAAATGCTGGATCGGGCTTTGGGACATGAAATCATGAATATACTGGAAGAGGAGAAGCACTACCAAAGCAACGCTGTGAGCGACCTGGTTGGCGTGAATGGTTACTGGGCCAGGAACTGCAGCGTCAAGGCTCTTGACAGACAATTAGTTTAGTTAATTAGACCAATTTATGTTAATGTTCTGTTTAATTTATTTCATGTAAATATTTATGTGCTTGTCCATTCCAAAAAAAAAAAACTAAATACAAGTTCCTGTAATCGGCTAGAAAGGAAGATGGGCATAAATCTAGATTGGAAAATATAAAAAAAGTCTTGCGGTATTTTTATTGAATTTTCAATTGTTCATAAAATTGGTTATAATAATGCGATTTAAGTCAAATATGCGCCGTTTTGTTCGATGACGAGTTCCCAACGAGATGCCAACTTCATAATGCCCCTCTTATAGAAGCTCGCTTCCCTATTGGCAAAAAACTCGGAGAGCCAATTTTCACAGGACTCTCTTGTGGCCAACTTCCGACTACCAAGCTCGTTCGCCATGGACAGAAATAGGTGGTAATCACTTGGTGCGAGATCCGGACTATACGGTGGATGCAAAAGAACCTCCCATCCGAGCTCCCGGAGCTTCTGGCGCGTCACCAAAGATGTGTGTGGTTTGGCGTTGCCCTGATGGAAGACAATTCGGCCTCTGTTGATCAAAGATGGCCTCTTCTGCATGAGTGCTGCATTCAAGCGGTCCAGTTGTTGGCAGTACAGGTCCGAATTGAGCGTTTGGCCATAGGGGAGCAGCTCATAGTGGATGATTCCCTGCCAATCCCACCAAACACACAGAAGAACCTTCCTGGCCGTCAATCCAGGCTTGGCCACCGTCTGGGCAGCTTCACCGCTTTTCGACCACGACCGTTTGCGCTTCACGTTGTCGTAAGTGACCCACTTTTCATCGCCAGTCACCATCCGCTTCAAAAACGGGTCGATTTTGTTGCGATTCAGAAGCGATTCGCATGCATCCATACGGGCAAAAATGTTTTTTTGCGTCAAGTCGTGTGGCACCCATACATCGAGCATCTTTTTGAATCCAAGCTTCATCAAATGGTTTATAACGGTTTGATGACTCATGCCCAGCTCTTGGCCGATGCTACGGTTGCTACTATGCCGGTCTCTTTCGATCAATTCAGCGATTTTATCGCAATTTTCGACGACAGGCCTTCCGGACCGTGGCGCATCTTCCATCACCTCTGCACCAGAACGAAAACGTTGAAACCATCGTCGTGCGTTGGAAACTGTATCGGGTCCATAAACTGCACAAATTTTATTGGCAGCATGAGATGCATTTTTGCCTTTATCGTAGTAGTACTGTAAAATATGCTGTATTTTCTCTTTATTTTGCTCCATGTTTGCGACGCTATAACTCACGAACGACTAAAAACAAACAACAATAAATCAAACACGTGTTAGCGCGCGAAAAGAGCTTTCCAAAAAGCTCTAGAGTGAACCGATGCGACGAATACAACTAGAACTAGGCGCTTGCAAAGACAAGCTTGCGGAAATACCGCAAGACTTTTTTGACAACCTTATATATCGCAATCAGTTTGATAAGACCCTTTAGACTAACTATAGCCATAAATTTTGATTTATAACCGCCGATAGACCGAACTATCGATAAATTAAGATGAAATTTTCAAAGAGATGGTAAAACCTGAGGTTCTTAGAATCTGAAGTAATATTCTGAATATTTTGAGCACCAAACTGAAAAGTCTGCCATCATCTCTGGATATGTGAAACAAACTTGAGATCGTTTTTGGTGAGAAAAATAAAACAATAGGTCATAAATTTTTAAGTAATTTAACAATAATTCATTAGTTTCTTAAGCTAAGTTCACACAGGCAAATAATTTGACAAATTTCTATGAAAATTTGCTCCGCCAACTAAACCGGAAGCCCCTAAAAACCGTTGTGCTTCAAAGAACGACAAACCTTGGCTGCAGCAAGACAGAACCACCAATTTGGCCACCATAGGTAAAGCAATGAAGCTTCTTTACTCAGGCCAAAAAAGAGTCCGTTTTGATACCATATAACCCCGTACATTTTTTTACTTTTAGACAATCGTCTAGCGAGCCTGTCGGCTAACTTGTTGCCTTCAATGTTTCGGTGTCTAGTCACCCACACAAGACGCATTTTAAAGAGCTGAGGCATCTCATTCTGAGATTTGCTGCACTCAGTAAGTGTTTTAGTATTGTTCATATAACCGTGAAGAGCTTTTAATGCAGCTTGACTAGCTGAAAAGATAAATACATTTGCTTCCTTGAACACGAGTTCTTTTAGATGGTTGGTAGCCTACTGGATAGCTACAATGATCGGGAAGGAGAAAGCACATTTCTGTACCAACTCCGCCTGTGTGTAGATGTTGATGGCGTTTGGTTTGCCTTGGGGGAGCGAGTTCCTATCCAAACGACTTGGTATTATGACCTCATACATAGTATCAAAGGCAATAATCAATATTTGTTAGTGTCACTAATTGACTACTTAGTATAGCCGACTGACCAGGGGAGCAAGCCAGCTGTTTCTCAAAGCCTAATAGCTGTATTACTAGCTATTTTTCTGGCTGCTAAATCTAGGGGTATTAGATGCAACATGTGTTAATGTTTAGGACTTCTGTAGGAGTAGTACATCAGAAGGTTTACCAATTAATGGGTCACAGATGCCAACTTTCCCAGTTGTTGTGGTCGACGGACTTTCAGGGATTCGTTATGATAGATGATAGCAATCGCCGCTGGCTCAGCAAATGGTCGTCCGATAAGCTCTTGTAGCAAATGTTTAGTACAGAACAATCTTTTCGACCTTTTGGAAGAGTTTGCTTGAATTTAATGTTACTATAAAACCATAAACGTTAGGAGCCCATATCAAAAAAGGCTAAAGTGAGTTGTTTACCAAGAAATAAAGAATCGTAAGTAAAGCAAAACTAAACAAAAAACCAAATTAAAGTGGGAAAATATTCGTCGGATAATAATCTGAAGATTCTACTAAGTTCCTGCTCTTTGACCTACTTTATCGATCGCTGGCCAGCGACTGAAAAACTGTTTGCCTTGTCAAGCCTTCGGCTCGTGCCGGTGTGAATAGCGAAAAAGTGTTCGGCCACTGGGGGCCTTCAGAGGTGCCCAGATCCAGCTGACGACCGCGTAGACATCAATACAAATGAAGAAAATATTTCTTAAGAAACAACAACCTCAAGTCATAGAAAGAGAACCGTTTCTTTGCCTGTTGTTGTGTGTGTCTGCTTGTGGCTGTCTGATGCACGCGAAATCATTCGTGCCCCCAACTAAATCTATATTGTTGTTGCGTTCGAATTTTCAACAACCATAGCACTACGCGAGAGCTTTACGCGAGGCTAGTTCAATGCGCGGCGTGCTTATAGGGTCTGGGCACTTCTGCTGCAACTTAAGTTTTCATTTCTTTGCAATAATTTCCGTTTATTCCTTTCCATAATATACACCATATGGTAACTGATAACAATTACCAATAAAGAACGCCCTCTATCGGCAAGCAAAGGCACTTGCTAAACCGCTATAACTATTTTGTGGTTTAACATAATCGAGAGGTGAGTTATAACAAGTTTCGAGTTCTTTAAGAACTTTAAACAATGCATTCAGCAGAGCCACAGAAATGCTGGATCAGAGTTTATTGAAATATGTTACATTAAATTTTAAGAGTGAAAAAAAGTATCCAAAATTTGCTTAAAACCTTAAATTTAGAATTAAATTGTAAATCCAAATTTGTAATAAAAATGTCTTTTGGGTAACAAAACATATTATGCGTCATCTTTACCAAATGCAGATCTGACAAACACATGCATAAATAGTGAAAAAGCAGGAGGGAGAGTTGTTACTTGGCGCTGCGTCTGCTGTTGACAACTGACATGTTGTAATGTCTTGCGGTGCTGCGTGTGGCCACACGTCAGCAGCAAAGTTGCAGCAACATTTAAGCTGAAAAAATCTATTGCCTACTTTTAAGAGCCAAAATAAATACAAATTCACTTTTTGCTGAGCTACTCGAAGCATTAAGTATATATATATATTTTTTTATTGTGATCACGGCTTATTTTCGCCTCACCACTTCCTCGGAATAGACCCTCTTGGACCTCCTCCATCCTCTCTTTCGGCAACCACCATTAATAATACCAGTAACAATATCATTAAGATTATGAACATTAAAATAAATGGATTACTTAATGGATGGATGGACTTAAGTTTGATGTGCCTCAGCGCAATTTCAGACTTAACTCTGATGGAGCTCAGCTCCGATACGGAGGTCTCGCGCCTTGTGGCAGGTCTATAACAAACATCGTATCGCGGAATCTTCAGCGTCTTCGGGACCATAACTTTTTTCTTAGACTTCATCATGATAATACGCTGTTTATTAGAACTGGGGCTGGGTGAAGCTGTACGAAAAATTCAACGAACTGATTGACAGCTCAGACAATGCCTCGATTGTTACAGACTGTTCCCGTCTGGGCACCTCACTGTTATAATCCCTCGATTTCCGTTTCCGTTTGATTGTTACAGGCTGTTCCTCACTCGCAAAATCGTTCACAAGCTGTTCCTGTATGAGAGTCTGTGGCTCGTTTGTCCAAATCCTGCCACCATTCACTAGGCTATTTTCCTGTTGTATATCAGCAGCGTATAGTCGAGGATCTTTTCCGTTTCGATTTGCTTAGCACAGAGCAAAATGGTCTGAAGGGAGAGAGAGAGAGAGAGAGCAAAATGATTAAGTGGACAATTGAACAAGAATGAGTAATTGGTTAGGCAATGCGCGTTTATAACTTACCTGATTGTTTTATTCAAATATATATAAATATATATATAAATATTATATAGACAAGATTTTTGATAAATGTTCTCAGCTTGACAGCACAAAGCAAAATGGTCTGAAAAGTGAAAGAGTAAAATGATTAAGTGAATAACTGAACAAGGATGAGTAAACGGCTAGGCAATAAGCGTTTATAACTTACCTGATTGATTGTATCAAAAATATATATATTATAGTGAAAATATTTCAAGACACGATTTTTGAAAAAAATTTTAAAATAAATAAATTATATTTTGTCCACGATGTTTTCAGTTTGATTTGTTAAATAGAAGTGAGGAAAATGTAGGAATGTAGCACGAAACATGGCAAATGTGGATTGAGTGTTTTCTCTACGCTTACTGATTTGGGTAAATAAATACTGTTGAATTGTGGTGTTTTAAGGGAAACATTTGCACAACAAAATGCTGAAAATACGTTCAAACACACTATAACAATTCATTTCGACCAAAATGAAATTTGAATCACCCACACATATACCTGCGTGAACTAAGTATATGTGCAATGCACATTGTGCATAGACTAAATTTAAGAAAAGCACTTAACCAACTGAATTATTTGTTATACAGCACTCAACAGCAGTTACATAAAAATACAAACTAATTTTAGTGTTCAATTACTAATAAAAATATTTAACCAATTATTTTGTTTTTTTATGTAATAAGTAAATGTGCCTGGGGTGATTTTCAAAATTGTTCATATTGAACTAATAGCAATGGATTTTTTTAATGGTTTTTATGTCTTACTTTAAACTCATTCTACGCCAAACTCATCCCATTCTGCGACCAAAGCTTCTTTTAGCTGCTTTATGGTATCAAACTGACGGCTACTTTTATAAAATTTGGCTGAAATGATTCCCCATAGAACCTCAATTGGATTTAGCTGTGGGCTGATCGCTGGCCAATCCAATACTGTGCCATAGACTGTTTTTCTGGGGTTTTTAAGCTTTTATTTACACTGTATTTTCACGGGTTTCCATATACACACGGTTTACAATTTACATTATCAATACGGGTTTGTTCTGTTCATTATATACAGCAACTGTCTTCGTTCGTGTCTCTGTTTCGTCGACATTCTCTACATACAGTGTGACCATTGTCTCTGTCTAAAACTACCTTTACGCTAACTATAGATATATCTGTTCGGCGGCTATTTTTAAATACCAAGTCTAAAACTGATATATTTCTTGACGAAAAGAAGCCTTTTGTAAAGGGGGCTGTGTGACTTGGGGCGTTGTCTTGTTAAAATGTGCAACTATTTCCATAGATCATCTAACAATTGAACATAAATCTCCACAAACCATATAAATTTCTCTTCGGGCATGTTTCCTGTGGTTGCCTTACGACGCGCCAATATTTATTACTTCCACAGTAAACGCCAAACGGCGCACAGTGGCCGGTTTCGCTGATTTAGCATTGCAAAAATTTTAACTTTGGAACGGAAAGAGATATTTGAAAAATTCCAATGGGAAGGTGCTTTCTTTTTCTTACAACCGTTTTAGAGTATTAATCTTAGCATTTTGGCAGCCGATCCAGAATCACTCTGTTACGATTTTTGCAGCGCAAAACCGGCCCGACTCTCGTGCACAAGGAACCCTCTAGTATGGCCGACCCGCGCTGTATCAACGTTCCGTCGACGATTTTGTGACTGTCGTTGACGCTCGCTTATTTCCCTCACAATGGGCTCGACTGACGTATTTTTCAAGGCGAAGTCCGCTCAATACATTAACGGCTCTCCAGGCACGCTAGGTCGACGCAATGCCATGCAGAGAAGCGACATAACCGACTCTCGTTCGACACGATGCCATGTAGAGAAGCGACATAAGCGACGCTCGTTCGACTCAATGACATGCATGGGGCGACTTGAGCGACGCTCGTTCGACCTAATGCCATGTATGGGCCGACTTTAGCGACACTCGTTCGCCCTAAAGTCATGCATGGAGCGCCATAATGCATTCCACTGGCATGCTGTGAAATATTTTGCTGAAAGAGTGTTTGAGGATTGTTATACCTTTTTTTTTAAATCCTTTCTTAGTCTTTGCACACGCTCTCTCACGGAACAAAACTAGAGCGTACGCCTTCTATCTCTCTCTCTCTCTATCTCTCTGTTTAGCGTTCGGCCCATGTTACAATTTGACAGGCGGCACGACGCATCACCGTACAAAGAGCAACTTTGGGTTGACGAAACTAGAGTGACTGACCCCAGCCTTACTAGAGGGAAACATCATTTCATATCAATACACAGATTAATCATGCATATTGATATGTTCAAGTCGCTCATATTTTTCTATTCTATTTAGAAATATGTATTTTACAAAAACTTTAACTCTAGAAGCGTGAACTAGTGTGGATGCACTTTTTACAGTCCGTCAAAGTTGGAAAATATGGTACAAAAGTAGTACTTCAGTAAAACGCCAATAACTCAACTAATTTTCGAAAGAAAATTGAATTTTGTAATTCATTTTTCTTTAGAATTGATTCATCTTTAAAAACAAAAAAAAAACAGATTCCAATCGGAATATCCGTTTGGTTTTAATACGTTCCCAAACGTGACATTTGAAACCAAAAAATAGGGGAAAGCCAACTTCGGCTCGACCGAAGTTTATATACCCTTGTAGCTTCTTTAATTTATATAAATTAAGGAATTAAATGATTTTCGTCGAACATTCTTAGCTGAGTTATTTTCCAAACTCAGCAATAGATGGCGCCACTACTTTGACCATTTGCTTGCCAGTTTTTATAAGGCAGCAATACGATATATTCATCAGATTTGGATCAAACTCGTCAAAATTGTGTGGAAACCGATAATATTCATAACTGGAAAGCTTAAAGACGCTACCATTGAAAACAAAAAAGTTTTTCTCACTAGAACTGCTTTTTGAACCGATCGTTCCTATGACAGCTATATGCTATAGTCATCCGATTTGAATTAAACTTGGCAGAATTGTTTGGGAGCATATAGTATGGACCAGTAACAAGTTTGAGAGCGATAGCATTGAAAACAAAAAGGTTTTTCCTACTAAGACTTTTTCTCTGAACTAACTTTTGTATGACAGCTATACTATATAGCAGTCCGATTTTCATTAAACTTGATGGAATTATGTAAAATCATAGAAAACTGAAAAATGCGAGGTGGGGGGGCGATTGTATTGAAAACAAAAAAGTTTTTCTCACTAAAACCAGTTTTTTGAGCGATCGTTCCTATGGCAGCTATATGCTATAGTCATCCGATCCGGCTGGTTCCGACAAATGTGCAGCGTATTTCAACCAAAAGGCTTCGTGCAAAGTTTGGTTAACATAGCACAGAAGGACGTACGGACAGACGGACATGGCTATATCAACTCAGCTCGTCATGCTGATTAAGAATATATATACTCTATCAGCGGTGTCACAGAAATCTCTAGAGATTTCATCTTCGGTTGGTTTGCAAATCGCTCGAAAAATTCGTCGGTATCACAGAACTTCAAGAGATTTCATTTTCTTATTTGAAAATCTATTTAGAACAGAAGCTGTTGCAATTGAACTATCATCTCTAAAAACAGGGCTGCATCTCTCGCAAAAAAATTTCCCTTTTTTTAGTTAAGGGGTAATGTTCAAGTGATATTTATTGATTGTGTTATATGTTTTATGATGCATTTTAAAATTATAATTCAAATTTATATATATTCATTTCATATTCTCCAAAAATAAAATGCGCAATTTAAAAATGTGTTCATAAAGTGTAACTTGCCAGCCCTTAATCAGCTTGCTTTTACATAGATGGCGACCAAGCTGTAGATGGCGCCACTTGAGGTGCTAGTTGGTTTTGCGAATAATTATTAAAACGCAAATTGCAATGTTTAAACTAAGCAAATAATTTATTCATTTGATGCAACATATCCAGAAAAATAATGTTGTTTACATTTCCAAAACTAATTTTACTTGTCAAAATTGTTTGGGTGGTGAATTTTGCAAAATCTCCTGACAAATCACGAGAGATTTGAAACCAACCGAAAGAGTTTTCTGTGACACCGAGAATTGGTTTTGGGTTGGAATTTGGTTGAAAGAGATTTCTGTGACACCGCTGTATGTGTTCGGAGATGCTTCCTTCTATGAGTTACAAACATCTGGACAATTTGAATATACCCTCTACAAGGGTATAAAAACAAACGCTTTCATAATTAATGAAAAAAAAAGCCATGTGCTTTTTTTCAGCTTTTATTTTTGTCGAAAAACATAGCTTTTATATCCTCTCCGTTCCATCAATAAAAGTACTTTTTTTTCTCGACAAAAGCTGGCATCACTGTCAAAGTTTTCCAACCATCCGGCAGCACCGCACAGTGGCGCCCTCTGGAGCATTTGTTTTGAAAGCAACTTTTTCACTCAATGTTTGGCGCGTAAATTTAAAATGTTGCACAAAATTCTATTTAACTGAATATCTAATCGATATTCAATTAGGAAAACAAAATTTTGTGTCGCTCACGTGCTTGGCTCAATTCATTAAGTTTTTGGGCGCACGTAAGTGCCTGAGTGCAATTTACGCGTACTACATGGGATTTAACATCAAATGTGATTATTATCTTGGAAATTGAAATTCTGTTAGCGAAATGCCACTCGGTTTACGGAAGGCAGGAGGACAATTTTAATTTTGGTGTTAATTTTACAAAATCTGTAACAAAAGCAAATTGGGGTGACTCAATGCGATTAAAAATGGATGATTTGGGCGTTTGTCTGTGGACAGTGAGTAAATAAGGTACCCATTTGGCTGTAAGGTAGCGCAAATTCAGCAAAATCCGTGAATCGTTTGCAATATTTAGGTGTTTACGACTTGAACTTGAGTAATTGTAAAGTTTCGGCGGATGGGTGCCTAAACTTTAGACCATAAATCGTTTAGACAATGTTTCAATTGAAAATTGGAAAATTTATGTAGAATGAAAAAGAAGTATGAAGAGTCGAAATTATAAATTTGCCAAAACTCGATCACATTGGGGCACTTATTTCCGGATTTTTACTTTGCACACATTTGGCACATTGTGGCATTCCTCATAAACTGTTTATGACTGTTCCAGAAGCTATATATTCTTTTATGGACTTACCAGCAGCTCTGCAAACTATAAGATGTTGTTGTTGTTGTTGTTGTTGTTGTTGGTGTCAATGGCCCCTCCCCCGCCACCAAAGAAAAAAAAACAGCAGGCAACACCAAAATGTGTGTGTGTTTGTGTGTACACAAGTGGCTGGGGCACACACACACACATGTGAAAACTGTTGCGCTCGCGCCAAGTGCTAATGATGAATCCAAAAAAAAAAAAAAAACTGCAGCAGCCTACAGCAATAACAATAAGCGGCACACACAGCTGGGCAGGCCAACATAACTAAGTACGAGTACTTCTGCTTCCAAGTGTATAAATAGCTGCCACGCCATACAAATGGAGGTGGAGATGGAGTGTTGGCGTACCTCAAAATAAAATGCCCAGAACTGTTGCATCAAATTCACAACGAGAAAGAGTTTTGTGTTCCAACCCCTCCTCCCCAAGACTTTGATGGATGGAAATAAATTTGAGACAAGTTGAAATTTTGTTGGTCCTACGATAATAGCCCACGCATTCCCATTGGAATTAGCATTAGTACATAAATCTTTAGTTTTTTATACCCTTGTGGAGGGTCTATTAAAATTGTCCAGATGCTTGCAACGCATAGAAGGAAGCATCTGCACATTTGTCGGAACCGGCCGGATCGAATGACTATAGCATATAGCTGCGATCGGGCGAAAAACTAGTTTTTGTGAGAAAAACTTTTTTGTTTTCAATGCAAACGCCCCCAAATTTTATTAGTTTTCTATGCTTTTACATAATTCCACCAAGTATGATGAAAATCGGACAATTATATAGTAAAGCTGCCATACGAAAGATAGTTCTGAAAGAAGTCTTAGTAGGAAAAACTTGTTTGTTTTCAATGAAAACGCCGCTAAGCCTAGTTATTTATCAGTTTTCTATGCTTTTACATAATTCCACTAAGTATGATAAAAATCGGACAGTTATATGGTATAGCTGTCATACAAAAGATAGGTCTGAAAAAAAGTCTTAGTAGGAAAATCTTTTTTGTTTTCAATGCAAACGCACCCAAATCTCGTATTTATTAGTTTTTGATGCTTTTACATAATTCCACCAAGTATGATGAAAATCTGACAATTATATAGTAAAGCTGCTATACAAAAGATAGGTCTGAAAAAAAGTCTTAGTAGGAAAAACTTTTTTGTTTTCATTGCAAACGCACCCAAATCTCGTATTTATTAGTTTTTGATGCTTTTACATAATTGAACCAAGTATGATGAAAATCGGGCAATTATATAGTATAGCTGCCATACAAAAGATAGGTCTGTAAAAAAGTCTTAGTGGGAAAAACCTTTTTTGTTTTCAATGCAAACGCCGCCAAACCTAGTTTTTGTCAGTTTTCTATGCTTTTAGACAATTCCACGAAGTATGATCAAAATCGGACAATTATATAGAATAGCTGCCATACAAAAGATAGTTCTGAAA
The DNA here is from genome assembly GCA_037044535.1 of Lordiphosa magnipectinata. Taxonomy (NCBI): domain Eukaryota; kingdom Metazoa; phylum Arthropoda; class Insecta; order Diptera; family Drosophilidae; genus Lordiphosa; species Lordiphosa magnipectinata. The sequence continues at coordinate 37,099 of JBAMBO010000795.1, forward strand.
ATAAGTCTTAGTAGGAAACACTGTTTTGTTTTCAATGCAAACGCCCCCAATCCTCGTATTTATTAGTTTTCTATGCTTTTAGACAATTCCACCAAGTATGATTAAAATCGGACAATTATATAGAATAGCTGCCATACAAAAGATAGGTCTGAAAAAAAGTCTTAGTAGGAAAAACTTTTTTGTTTCCAATGCTATCGGTTCTCAACTTGTTACTAATCAATATTTTATGCTACCACACAATTCTGCCAAGTTTGTTCCAAATCAGATGACTATAGCGTATAGCTGCCATAGGAACGTTCGGTCGAAAAAGTAGTTCTAGTGAGGATTTTCAATGGCAACGTCTTTATACTTTCCAGTTATGAATATTATGAGTTTCTACACAATTTTGGGGAGTTTGGTCAAAATCGGATGAATATATCTTATAGCTGCCATATAAACAAACTGGCAAGCAAATGGTCAAAGTGGTCAAACTGGTCGCCATCTATTGCTGTGTTTGGGAAACAACTCAGCTAAGAATGTTCGAAGAAAATCATTTTATTCTTTAATTTATATAAATTATACAAACGGCAAGGGTATATAAACTTCGGTCGAGCCGAAGTTAGCTTTCCTCTATATTTTTTGTTTCGTTTCAATACATAAAACATTTTTAATGGCAACTTGTCTAATTAAGTTTATAAAATTTATTAGCTAAAAACAAATTTTCTATTTAATTATAGAAAGCAATTTTAAATGTTTTAGTCCAGGGGGGGGGGGGGGCTATAGGGGCTGCAGCCCCCCTCAGAGCACAAATATTATTAAATATATTATATATAAATATATTATACTATATTTCTAGTTATCAAGGATTTCAGAAAAACCTGGAAAATAATAAGATTCTTCTTATCTACTTATCTTCGCGTACAAGGATACGACTGAGGGTCAAACTTTTCAGGCAAACTAAATGGTGTCCTAACATTGATTTGCGAAAAACAACCCTTTGCATTCTATACTCATTGTTTCAGTCATTCGTCAAGTTTATGTGTCTCAAAAGCCTGCGAAGTTTAGGCTAAAAGAACGCAACTTTTCCAAGATGAAATGGAATCTGAAGCTCCGGAATCAAAAACAATCGTCTAAAAACTCTTTGCCCTACTCGTGGGTTCGAAAAACATGAATGTGTGAAAGAAACTTACTGACGAAATGGGACTTGAGTTGAAAATTCCTCACTTAAGTGGTCCCCAAAAAAAACAGCAACAACATGACGCTTTTGGGATGCTTTCGCTAATTTTTCTCACATTGTACACTTTCGATGTACGATGGTACAGGTACTACCCTTTTGTGGATTTCATGATATTTTGTTGGTTTAAGATTCAAAGTAAAATTTCTTGATATTCTGGCTCTAGAGGGTTTCATTCCATCACATCGTACCAAGCACACAGTTCACAAAATTGTAGAAGCTGCAAAAGCTTATGAGGACTTGAATAATTTCTGCGAAACCGAGCTGACACAAGAAATTATTTTGTGGCACAAGAATTGTGAGAACTCAGAGTTGAAAAAGCCCAGACTGCACTCGAGGCACTACAGCTCAAGAAATCTAAGAAATTCAAGAATTTTTTCCCGAACTTTGCTATATTTTTGAAATTGTTCTCGACTATCCCCGTCACTTAGTCAACAGCTGAATGGACTTCTCTGCTGAAAAGATTGAAAACCTACCTTCGCGTCAATATCTGAGGACATACTCAACGGGTTAGCGCTGGGAAACGTTCACATAGACATAATAATTTCCACCAAGCCTCGTCGTCTTGCAACATTGGATTGTTAATTCAAGTATTATGTACAGAATAAATTTTCTATTAATGATCTTATAAGAAATGTAAATAAAGACTTCAATTGCACAAATAAATTAACATTTTTCGCTCTAAAATAATTTTTTTGAGTGCCCTTAAAATAAACAAATAATTTAAATATATTACCAAAGATGCAGTTCTGTCCTTGCTTTCAATTGTCATTACTAGCGGAAGAAATGACATAGCAATAAAATATGGAAAGGTGGGTATCTTTTCAAACCCACTCTGGCCGCTCTTCAACGTCTTGCTTGCCTTTAATGCAAAAATATCAGTAAAAATTAAATTACATGCGGGCTGCTTTTGTATTGAATTGCAAACTCACATGAAATGTGCTTCGCAAACTGTTACACTTGTCGACAGCGTCTTTCTTGGTGAAGCCAAGCTGATCGGCAACGCTGCTCCAGCTAGACTCCTGGACGCTGGTCATATACCAGAGGCATTCCGACTCCTCGACGGCTTCAATAAGCTTAGGGATCATATCGGTATTCCACTGCATGGCCGAACGGCGATCGCGAATTATAATTTTTGGCTTATTCTTTCTTTTCGAACTTTCTTTTTTGATTGTTGTTGATATTGTATTGTGGATCTGGCTCAGTGCTCATGAACTCGCTCAATGCTCACTTTTGTGCGCAATATGACCTCTGCGACGACAACAAGAAGCGTTCACATGAAAAGTACTCATTTGGCTTGTCACCGCGCTGTGACATGCAATGTGAACACTTTTGACTTCTGAGTACTTTGGGCACAGCACAAACGCGGCATTATACAAAACAAAAACTTCCTTTCCGAACGAAGGTTTTGTTGTTGGCGCGTGCAGACCTGCCACAACAACATCATATGTGACTCTCTTCTCTATCTTCTATGTCTCTGGCAAATTAAAAAGCAACAACAATGTTGCCTGAGCGTTCGCACGCGTGTGGTTGAGACAGCAATGACCACACACACACTCACACAAACAAAAATCGGTTTCTCTTTCTATTTCTTCTAGTTGTTCTTGCTTGAGTTGTATTGTGTGCATCTGTATTGGCTTTTACGCGCTCGTAAGCTCATTCTGGGCACCCCTGTATTAAGCGTTAAATTAGGTTAAGGAGCCAGAAAAATGTAGCAAAAGACTAATGTCAATAAATGCTTTTATAAAACAAAAAAAAACTGCTCATATCTTTTAGAAAGTTTTATTCAATGTAATTTATAGGCTTAAAAACTTTTACCAATCTCCTTTAACGATTCTCCTTATGAGTAAAACACAATAAATGTTTAAAAAAGCAAGCTTTTTTTAATAGAGAAAACAAAACATCTCGTAAACATGCTAACAATTTATGTAGATTTCGTTTTGTTCAAATGTGGCAACCAATGATTAAATGTTTGAATTCTTGAAAAGTAGTGTAAACGAACAAATTTCGTTTTCTAAATTATCGAATTAGATTTGCTGTGATCAGCATCGTCAACACATGCTGTTAGAGGTTCATTAGTCAAACCGTTGTCCATGTTGTTATCACTGCTCAAATATTCGCGATAGATGCCCAATAACTGTAAACGCTCCTTTAAGGAACGACTTTCTGCATCGACTGAATTGAGCATACGGTTGGCCACTTGACGACAAATTGCCAATAGCTGTTCCTTGCTTTCAGCATACGAATGTCCTGGTGATTCCCTAGTAGCAGTAGCGGCGTCTTTTGTAGATCCCTGCATATTCTTCAAGGCCGCCCCCGAACAGCTGGGCATATTATCAATATTATTCAAATTTTCATTGGGATCTCCCATATTGAAACTCATCATTGCTGCAGCCAACTCGTTATCAGACATTTCTAGGAAGAAGCCAAATAGTAATTTCGAAATGGTTCACAGTTGGTTTATAATAACTTACCATTCACCTCTTGCGATTGGACTTTGGTTCTCGTTTTATTCAGAATTTTAGCTAATTTTTAGAAAAGCAAACAATTTTGGTTTAATAAAAATTTTATAAATTTGTGATATACATATATAAAATTAGAACATTACTCTATTAGCTCTAGAATACGACTGAATGTACAACCCGATTTGGCTGCTTACAACCCCATGACAGTTTTCAAATACAACTGACAATCGAAGCTAGGCTACTGTGCAAAGTTAGTTGATTTTTGAAATAATTTGTTTAATTGTGAACGTAAAGCTATATAAGCTTACCTCTCGTATGCTGCAGTACTTCACTGCGTGCTCAGGTACTTCCCCGTTCGTCACGAGAACCGTGAAAATAGTACAGACATTTACAAATAAGATACAAATTAATAATTTAATAATTTTGTATTACGAAATTTCTATTTCTTTTATCTTGCGCGAAAGAATACTTGGTAGTCTATCGCTAGAGTAGTCAGTCGATAATGGTCTTAGTTATGTATTTTAAATGTAGTGCATTATATACTCTGTACCGGAGGTAGCAGCTGTAGCAGCACTGCTGCGGTGAGCGAAATTTCTTTTGTTCATAACTTGAGTTTCGTTCAACCGAACTTTATCATTCTTTTGGCAGATCGATTAATAATCTTGATTACTAAATATCTCTAGAACAAAGGTGCCCAGAATGAGCTTATGGCCGCGTGGACACCAATACACATGATGAAAATATTTGTCGAACAACAAGAACCACAAGAAATTGAAAGAAAAAAACCCGATTTTTGTTTGTGTGTGCGTGTGCTCGTGCCTTCACTCTGAGATAAGAGACACATATGAAGTTGTTGTGGCAGATCCACACGCGCGGCTATCACTATTTAGAAAACAACAACGAAATCACTTGCAGCCAAAAACAATATCGTCGCTAGGAGAGAAAGAGAGAAGAGCGAACGCATTGCCAACACACTCCAAGATTGCCTGTTTAGGATTGCTACAAGCTCTTTCAATGTGAGATATATTCTACCCCATAAGCGGATCCTCAGTTCCTTCAAGATTGGCTAGACTGCTATGAAATGAGTCACATCTTCGCGTGCTCTCATGTTCCACAGGCTGCATAGCTCATTTTCAGCGCGTCTATGCGATGAATAGTTAAGTTAATTATTGTGTGATGGAATTTCTCAGGTAGGCCTGTCTCCAGATGTATCGCATATGTCGGAGTATTGTTTGGGAGGTAAAATATCTGTTTGCAGAAAGAATCTTAACAATTTTTCGACATCTTCGTATGCCTCCCATCCCCAAACTTCTGCAGCATTGCATATAATAGATCTCGCCATTGCCTGAAACAATTTGTACTTTGTTCTCGTGTTTAAATTTTTCTTATTCATTAAGGCTTTCCATGTGCTGTTCAGTGCTCTTTTCGACTCGCTTATTTTTAAATTAATGTGCTGTTTGAATGACATGTTTGAAGATAACGACACTCCAAGATATTTAAACAGTTTTACCATTTCTAGTTCAATATTGTCAAGTGTCCATTTCTCATCCCACGCACAGTGTAAGATTTTGCCAATCTAGGGGGACTTTTAGCAAAAGTTGAACTATTTTTGAAGTCGATGAACTTTAAGCAGCACTTTTAGAAATGTTCAACTGTTACGAAAACAGGCACAAAACAAAACAAACATTTTTTTTTGGGAAGAAAACGGTTTTTAAAGCTGTGCATTAGAAATGCATGCAAATTTGCACTGGGAAACGAGCATCAGTTGACAAACTTTAGTCTTTTCAATTGCATCGCGTGATCAGTGGGAGCAGCCAAAAGTTATTTTTTCCATTATCATTAGGCAATTCAGAATCAAAAATAAAATCTTGCCCATATTTTGCCCAAAGACCTTCAATTTAGAAATGAGTGAAATAAGCCGTGCTGCATTTTTCGAGGTTTGGTCAAAGAACATAAAAACCGCTAAGCGAAACGCACTTGTAAAGCACAAAGTGATGGTGTTTGGCAATGACATTGATCACTCCAAATTGAAATTACACATGACTAAACTGTCTTTTGAGTTTCAAATCTAGGAGAGATAAAGCCAGATTTCTTACTCATAATGCAAGTTGGCTTCAGGTCACATTAAATGCCGAAGACTATCGCATTGATGTCATTGCTTCCATCTCAAGTAAAAGAGGGAGGGCACAAAAAGCATTTCCTGAGTGTTGTCTTAAAACGCAACAAAGGAAAAGCCAAGATTTGTTGTCAACGATGGATGATGATCAATTGCTAGCAGCCGCAGAACAGGCTTTGCGGGCGGAAGGAAAAAGGGATTCAGCTAAATTGATTAATGAATTATCAAATGCTCCCGAGTCAACGGGGACTATAATTAAGAAAGCTAAATTATCTGCTAATGGCACTTCAAAACGCCTTTTCAGCAGATCAAGCACTTGCCCTTATGATAGACAGTAAATTATCAATGCACCAATACAATACCTTGAGGCAGCATACAAAAATAGTCTGTCCAAAATTGTATCCATGTTATGATCTCGTTAAGGAGTCAAAAATGTTATGCTATCCTACTGGTAACAGAATCTTATGGTGAAATAAGTTTACAATCCCTTATTGATCATACCGTAAAACGGTTGATAAGTGCTCAAGAGGACATTATGAGTCACTGTCTCCACTAGACGATGTACACATAATAATAAAATGTGGATGCGATGGAGCTGAACAGAGCCAATACAAACAAAAAACTACAGAGGATATGTCAGATGGTTCGTTTTTTTTTATATCAATGGTTCCTCTGCAAATCGGAAATACAAGACTGCTTTAAGAAAGAAATGTGCATCTTGATTGATATGCCCAAGCAAAAGGCAGGTAATACCAACGACGGCATTACCGCAAGAAGATTTTTCTCTGACGCTGAAACGACTGCAAAAATCACACGAATAAATATTGATTTGATAATCAGGTTTCGCACAATTCTCACGTGTATAGCGAGCTGTTGCCCGATCAATATATCAGCTTTTCAGCGATACCTAGCTGAAACTGTAGAGCTCTACTTGCGGGAATATTCGTGGTATTACATGCCAGTAACTGTGCACAAAATCTTATTTCATGGAAAGGAAATTATTTCTACCTGCATCCTTCCCATTGGCAATTTCTCAGAGGAAGCCCAGGAGGTAAGAAATAAGGAAGTGCTGAAGTTTTCGTGAACATTTCACTAGGAAAACTTCGCGCGTACACACAAATACTGATCTCATGCATAGGTTACTGATATCATCCGATCCATTTATAGCAAGTTTGCGAGCACCACCAAAAACTAGACACTTAGAGCTTCCTGAAGATGTGACCCAACTTTTATCACAAGATGGATACAGTGACGACAGCTGTGACTCGAATTCGGAGTCGGACTAGCTTGGCAAAAAAATGTAGTAAAATTTTTCTTTGAAGTTTGAATTGTTACCATTTAAAAAAAAAAAATCTTAAAAATATAAACCAAAGTTTTTTTGTTTTTTTAATCAATTATCTTCAATATAAAACCTTATTTTTAGCTGTTCAGCTTATAACATCGAAGTTACAGCTAAAAGCATGAGCATATAACCAAAATCGGACATATAAAAAAAAAAAAAAAATTGTCTCCAAAAGTTAAAAAAAAATATTGTTAAGTTTTCAAAAATTCTAACAAAAAATACGAAAATAGTTAAAAGTTTCGAAAATTAATTTTTTATATTTTTATTGGGGTTTGTATCTTTAAAAAAGCAATTTTTTTTTCATATTTTTACGCCCCCTAAAGGGGCACGCCTATTTTCTTATGTCCAACATAATCTTTGGGCTTACTAGAATATTCACTCCAAATTTGAAGCCGATATCTCAAAAAATACGACTCCTACTGATTTAAGTCCCCCTAGATTGGCAAAATCTTACACTGTGCCACGCCAGCCTCCCTCGGCCATCTCGAATTACCATTGTTTTCGACTTTTCCGTGTTTTGATTACCAGTCCCCAATGTAGGCTTTGGTGATTCAACGAGGAAGACCATGTCGTCCGCGTACATTAAAATTTTGAATATATTCCCGCCAAATTGCGCTCCGCCATGCAGTTCAGTGGAGAAATCATTTACAAATAAGGAGAACAAAAGAGGGCTAATAATACACCCCTGCTTGACACCAAGATTTGTTTTGAACCAGGGCGAAAGATTAGATCCATCCCATACTGCCGTTTCATTTTCCTCATAGAGGCTTTTTAATATTTGTAGTATCTTTATCGAGATACCTATAGCCGCTAGCTTATAAATATCAATCAATAAAAAACAGGTACAGTTTTTTGTTTGTCCTCAGATTTTCGTGTAGTATTTGGTGTTCATCCAGATATGAGTTTATGCGGGCTAAGATTACTGACGGAAATGTTTTTAGCAGAGTATTTAAAAAAGAGATGCCTCTGTAATTGTTCACTTCTTCAGGATTGCCATTTTTAAAGATTGGGTAAATGATGTTCTTCTGAAAACTCTTAGGGGCACATCCGGTGTTAAAAATTTCATTAAAAGAATCAGTTAGCTGAACCACAAAACCCTCTGAAACGTGCAGCAGAAATTCCGCAAGACTCTGTCTTCTCCTGGCGCTTTTCCTACTTTATTTTGTCTTATAGCAAGGCGCACTTCTGCAATTGAACTGAAGCTATTGCATTTTGTAAAAGATTCACCTGTAGTTTGACGCGATCTGTGTGTCACCTTTTTAAGAAATTGGAAACAATATAGCCTATTTACAAATCTCCGGTACTCTGTTATTCGTTAATTCGTTAGATCTTGTAAAAAGCGGGGGATGGCAAAACGAATGAACTCAGCAGGGATCCTATCAACACCGGAGCTTTGTTCATCTTCAACTGAAGAACTATATTATTTACTTCGGAAATGATTATCGGTTCATCTAATCTCTTATTTTCTATATATGGGAGTTTAGTTTTCTGATGTCTGCCCAATATGACTTGATGTCTTTTATTTCCACTAGGGATTTGGCCAGACTTGAAAGGTAGCATTTCTGTTCGTATCGTACTTGTTTGCCTGATGGTAACATTTTAAGGTCTCAGGAGTGCCTTCGAATCTTGATAAACGTAGCCAGTGGAATGAGCTATCTTTTGCAGCCTCACAGTCAGTGATTGGAAAGGTACTCGATTTTCTTACCTAGATAAGGTACAAGGTAAAGGTAAAAAAATATACCTAGGTATTAAAAACATAAAAAAACAAAAGTTGGATGCATTATTTGTAACTGTTCTACATTTTTGGCTATCTCTAAGTCCGTATTTGCTATGAACTTCAGCCAATACAGTAGAAATTACATAATGCTCTCCATAACCATAACCTTCATCCGCTCATTACCTCCTACACCATAATGGGGGGTGCCTTTTTTTTTTACAGTTGTGAGGGGTGTAGTTGTGGACCGTTTAGTAACCTTAATCTGAGTGTATATACAAATGTATCCTCCGCTTCCAAATTGTAAACTATTGTAGCCCCCATAAAACAGTGTACAAATTATTCTCAAAGTCAGATTCATAACATTTCCCATTGAACTCTGCTTAATTTCTGTTGACTTTTAGTGATTTTTTTTTGCTGCATTGATGTTATTGTTATTGTAATTTAAGGACAAACTGTTGAGCTTCCTCTGCACTACCCCATCCCCAAATACCAATCCACACCAACGCACTCTGCCTGGGTCACAGTAGGTTGTGCCTTTTTGTATTCATTTAATATTTGCATAATTTTCCTGCTAATCGCACGGTTGGCTGCACACAAAATGCATTTCATTTCAATTTTGCAATATGTACGTGCATTTTGTCCTTTTTTTTGCTGTACATCAAATATATAATTGAATTTAAACAGGACGGGCATTCAGATGACAACTGTTGCTGGTGTCCATTTCAGTTTTCATTTATATTCGATTAATTTGTGCAAATGTCAATAATTAATATGCATTAATAATTGAGTCACGGCAATTTGTTTGCAATTTTCATTTAACTCAATTAGAGGCTCAAAACAAATAACAAAAAGAAAAATACAAACCAAAAAAAAAGGTCACTTTGGGGCGCCTCCGAGTCTGCCACCCTGAAATGTTTGAAAACTCAAATTCATTTGCAATTTTGTGGTAAATAATTTTGCACATTATTGTCAATGTAATTTATGCATGTTCGTTCGGTCCAGTTAGTTAGTTTTGCAACAGTTGCCAGCATTTAATTTTAATTGGAAAACTTTCAACACAAAATGGAGCGTAAGATAAACATTTTGATTTCTCCCATAGCTAACCCATGGATATTGCTGCTAGAGTCAAGTCGAAATTGGAGAATCCACCACAAATTATATTATAAGCCTGTCAATGCTTCTTGAGGCGCATACCAAAATGAATAATTGAAGTTGAAACAGTTTGTAGTGGGCAGCCCCCCGCACCACCACCACCTTCTTTTGGATCGATAAGAGAGCAACCGCATTCGCTTTGGCATACGCAGTCATATTTGTTGGAGTTGTTGGCAATTTGCTCAAGGGCTGCACAATGGGACTTGGCGTAAGGTACATTTGGCACTTGATTTATAAAGTTCTTTGATGTCGACGACAATGATGATGATGTTGATGAAGATGATGTTCCACAAGGCTGCTTTTAGGGGCATTTAATTCAATTAATTCAATTGTACATACATTTGAATGAGTTACAAATGTCAAAAGCAAAGAACTAAACTAATACAAAAAGATGGCAACAAAGAAATTGAGAGCTTTAAGTCGTGAACCGCAGGTTTTAGGCAATTTCAAAGATTTTCCTTTACAAATCAAGTAAGCTGCTTGGCTACTTTTATTGAAAAGTTTCACATTTTTTTAGGGCAAGCTTACTCAAAACATTTTGTTGGCCACTCTGTCAGTAGTTGAAAATTTCTTAAATTTCTGGGGGGGTCGAATTTTTTGCTCATAACTTGTGTATCGTTCATCCGATCTTTATCATTCCTTCAGCAAATCGATAAATAATTTTGATTACTAGATATCTTCAGAAGGAACGAACCATCTATCATCAAAACTTTGGGAGATATGACGTTTTTTACAAATTGCGGGGGCGGCAGGGGGAGTGGCAAAAATTTAAAATAATCTTGATCTGCCTGCAAGTATAAGAAATATATTTCCCATACATGTCAAAACTCTATCTCTTACCATCTCTGAGGTCTGTGCGTTCGTACAGACAAACAGACAGACGGACGGACGGACGGGCAGACAGCCGGACGGACAGACGGACGGCCTGAAGTAGATGATTTGAGAAGTTTCAGTTCACGGAGTCTGCTGTATACATCAGGAAAGTGTCTTCAGGTTCCAGGCTCAGAATTACATCCAGGGCCCGCCTGGGGGGTAAATCGCAGGGATCCAGTTATACCCAGGCAAACAGCTCTTTGAACCTTATGGAGGTTGTTTAGAAGGGATTTGGTGTAAGCCGCCTTCCACCAGATCAGCAATCCATATGTAAGGATAGGTCTGACGACCGCTGTGTATAACCAGTGAATGATATACGGTTGCACCCATCTCCTACCGAAAGTCTTTTTGCAGGCGTAATATGCGCCCCAATGCCTTCCTCATTCTTTCCGCGGAGTTTCTCTTCCAGGAGAGTTTCGAGTCCAGAATGACACCTAGATACTTGGCTTCCTTGAGCTGCGTTTCCCAAAGGAACGGGGTTTGCGATTTCAAACCGGTTTTTGGACCAAATGTGGACTCAAATCGAAATGGGAGCTTGGCTGAAGAACTGACTTTGATTTAAGTGTTAAGTTAATTTACAATTAAAAATTTTGACAATTTTTAAGGTCCAACTTACTCAGAACCTTTCGTTAAACGGTCAAACTGTTAATTGTTTACATTTTGTTTTAAAAAAGTAAAACAACTCCAATTTTTCCAAAGAATAATCCGAGCCCCCTACCACCCAAACTATTCAGTTCAATCTCATTGCCAAAGTTTTCAGAATCATTGCCAATCTACTTCAACCGATTGATGGGTCTATTAGCAAATTTTCTTTTGTTTGTTTGGGCATCAATTCATCATTTCATGAAATAGGGACCAAAATTGCGTGAGAGTTTATCCCATTCAATGAGCAAACACGCACACACACACACACACACACACACATACACACACACACACAAAAGTGCATTTCGAATTCGAAGAGAATTGCAGCCAACTGCACTTCGTACTCAAACAAATCCTGCCACACAAAACAGCTTTGGGAAATGTGCATAAGCTGTGGAAAACTCAGTGGCATTGTTTGAATTTGTAGTACACGTAATTCACAAATGTGAGAAAACTGAAGTTTTTTTTTTTTTGATCAATCCTTTCAAGTGTTTGGGTCATTTACAGCACAGTTTCATGCTCAATTTGGGAATTAAAGCCATTTACATGTCGAGAATGAGCAGTTGTTGGGTGGGCAGTTCTATCATTCTGTCAATTGTGCCGCAAGACAATTAAGTTAAGTTGAAGTTACAGAAGCCAGACTTTAGAAAATTTACTGCAGTAAAGTTGTGAAGATTTTTAGGCTTTGTTCCGAAATCCAGACTGTCTATCAAAATGCATTCTAGTACATAACAGGCACTGATAGACATAAAACTAAAGTTATTTTCATAGTATGGTTGGTTCGGGTACTTGAAACATATAGCCTTAAAGCCTATACTCAGAAGCGATACAAATTTAGTTCAGCACAATACTTTGCTTGAAAAGAAACACTTTTCAACAGTTTTGAAATCTGATTGCTATCGTTTCACCTATTTGCAATAGTCTGGAAAAGAAATGAAGTTGAGAAACATGCTCAGATGCTCTTCTTAAGACTGTGGATGTAAAGGACACGGTATCATGTTACTTTGCAAGATTGTGGCTCTCCTAGAAACCCAGCGATACAGCAGAGATATGGCATAAGATAACTCTGTTCAATCGTCGTTGTAGAAAATCAGAGCTGGTATACGTCGCTTTAGTTTCGTACACCAATACACTCTCACTTTTTGGTCTCGCTCTTATTGATCCCTTGGCATAGAGCCTAATGATAATAGAATGGAGATCCCTCGGGGTCCAATTGTGGTCAGAGCTCTACTTCGAGCTGGAGCGAGCTTAGGTCAATACAGTCTTGCATTTGGGGAAAAGTATAAGCTCGCAGCTTTAGAAACTGCTGACACCTACGCAGCGTACAGAGTGAAAAGAGAACTATGACTAAAACTAGAAAGATATTGTCTTAGCGACAGATTCTTTTGGGTACGCCTTGTCTTTGCATTTTGTATTTGCAAAGTCAACCACTTTTACAGTTTGGCATAGCAGCAGTTGGGTCGTGTGTTTGTGGGTGTGTGAAGTGGGAGGGTGCGATGGAGGGAAGAGGGGTTAATAGTGTAAAATGGCAAAACAAACCTCGGATATTGATAGTGATTTGACAGTGATTTGACATAGACTTGACAGTGACTTGACAGCGTTTGACAGTGACTTGGCAGAGACTTGACAGTGACTTGACAGTGACTTGACAGCGCCTTGACAGCGATTTGACAGCGACTTGACAGAGACTTGACAGTGACTTGACAGTGACTTGACAGTAACTTGACAGTGACTTGACAGTGACTTGACAGTGACTTGACAGTGACTAAACAGTGACAACAGTGACTAATCAGTCACTAAAAAGAGACTTGACAGTGACTTGACAGTAACTTGACAGTGACTTGACAGTGACTTGACAGTGACTTGACAGTGACTTGACAGTGACTTGACAGTGACTTGCCGGTGACTTGACAGTGACTTGACAGTGACTTGGCAGTGACTTGACAGTGACTTGACAGTGACTTGACAGTGACTTGACAGTGACTTGATAGTGACTTGACAGTGACTTGACAGTGAATTGACAGTGACTTGACAGTGACTTGACAGTGACTTGACAGTGACTTGACAGTGAATTGACAGTGACTTGACAGTGACTTAACATTGTCTTAACATTGTCTTAACAGTGACTTAACAGTGACTTAACAGTGACTTAACAGTGACTAAACAGTGACTTAACAGTGACTAATCAGTCACTAAAAAGTGACTTAACAGTGACTTAACAGTGACTTGACAGTGACTTAACAGTGACTTAACTTGAGCAAAATTCAAGCTGTAAAATGGTATAACAAACCTCGGAAATCTACAAGTGCACATGGAAAAAACCAGGCACTTTTAAAGAGAGTCGTATAAATGACAATAATACTATTGAACGCGAACCATTCGACTATTGATTGAAGTATCAAACAAAACTGAGGCCAAGCAGCTATCAATTTAAGCCAATTTGCAGAAATTGATAGAAAATAGAAATTGAACCAAGGTTTAAACCAAACCATGATTAATCAATGAGTTAAGAAACCGAGCCTGAATCTTTACAACCAGAAATAAAAGTTCTTCCCTATGTTAACAGGTGGTTTTCTCGGGTTTCGGGCTTTTATTTACACATTACTTACAAACACGGGCTGCTATATACACACGGTTACTATTTACATTGTCAATACGGATTGTCTCAATCCATTTATGTACACACGTCTTGTCTCGTCTATCATCTACTAATCACATCCCATCAATACTCGTTCATTTACTACTAACTTCTCCTCTCGGTTCAGTCATTTAGATGCAGTGTGACCATTGTCTCTATCTATAAAATACCTTAACACTAAAATACTTAAATAACCAATCCTATAAAAACCATCGAATTCGAATGGTGACTCAAATTTGACTGTTTGTATGTCATTTTTCAACTTTAACGTTTCACTTGAACACCAAAAGCCAGTTCATTGCACCCGGGACACTAGGGAGTAAGTGGTAGCATTCACGCGAAACGCGTGTTAAATGCTTCCCCGCACTGTGACCAATTAATGCAAAAAGTGAAAGCGAAAAACACCCACATCCAAATCCCGCTGGTCGCTAATGGAGCCTCAGTGTTTTGGGGCGCTGGGGACTGGGCATCTTGAGTGTGGTGGTCATAGAGGGACCATTGGGCCATATAAGCGCAACAAAAACGACACAGAAAAAAAAAATGTAACTGACACGACATGTCCCTTCACATGTCGAACATGAGCAAAATATGCATAACATCAACAACAACAACAACAACTATAGCCCTGGGCCAAACAACAACCGTGTGCCAACAACAACAGGTGGCAAAATGCCATAAGTTGGCTAACAGTGCCCAAATTGTATCCAAATTGTTAATAATTATGGTTAAGCAATACAAATTACATGCCTTGGCATAGCCTTTTTATACTTGATTAAAGGGTACAGGGTATAAAAACTTACAAAAACTTTTGTGCGTTGGTTTTGGAAAGTCTCAAAGAGCCTCAATATTCAGCCCTAACTTTCTAACTTTATATTTCTTACACACCTACACATCGCATTTACAGTTCATAGCTCAAATATTTTTGAAGAACTCATAGCTCTGAACTATATTTGAATCGGTTCACTTAGACTTTGAATCGGGAAAGTATTAAACTTCATATAACCAACACAAACACCAAACTTTCAGGCGGTTCATCGGTTTAAAAGCAACACAAAAAGGGCGGAAGTTAAAGACGGCCTTTCATGAGTTCGATATACCCGTTACTCAGGGTAAGAAATTTTTTTTTTTTTTTTTGTACTTTTTATACCCTTGCAAAGGGTATAATAATGTTGCCCAGAAGTTTGCAACGCATAGAAATATTCATTTTCGACCCCATAAACTATATATATTCTTGATCAGTGCGACGAGCTGAGTCGATTGAGCTTTGTCCGTCCGTCTGTCTGTTTCTACGCAAACTAGTCTCTCAGTTTTAAAGCTACCGAGTTGAAATTTTGCACAGAGTCTTCTTTTTACTGCATGCTGCTAATATGTCGGAACCGACAGGGTCGGATAACTATATCTTATAGCTGCCATAGGAACCATCGGTCGAAAAATGGGTCTAAGTGAGAAAAACTTTTTTGTTTTCAATGTTAGCGACCTCAAACTCTTCTATTATTAATATTATATGCATTTAAACGGATTTGCAAACTTTGTTCAAAATCGGATGACTATATCTTATAGTTGCCATAGGAACCATCGGTCGGAAAATGGGTCTTAGTGAGAAAAACTTTTTTGTTTTCTATGAAAGCGTCCTCAAACTCGTCCAATATTAATATTATATGCTTTCAAACTGATTTGCAAACTTTGGTCAAAATCGGATGACTATATCTTATAGCTGCCATAGCAACTATCGGTCGAAAAATGGGTCAAAGTGAGAAAAACTTTTTTGTTTTCTAAGAAAGCGTCCTAAAACTCGGCCATTATTAATATTTTATGCTTTCAAACATATTTGCAGATTTCTGTCAAGATCGGATAACTATATCTTATAGCTGCCATAGGAACCATCGGTCGGAAAATGGGTCTTAGTGAGAAAAACTTTTTTGTTTTCTATGAAAGCGTCCTCAAACTCGTCCAATATTAATATTATATGCTTTCAAACAGATTTGCAAACTTTGGTCAAGATCGGATAACTATATCTTATAGCTGCCATAGGAACCATCGGTCGGAAAATGGGTCTTAGTGAGAAAAACTTTTTTGTTTTCTATGAAAGCGTCCTAAAACTCGGCCATTATTAATATTTTATGCTTTCAAACAGATTTGCAGATTTCTGTCAAGATCGGATGAGTATATCTTATAGCTGCCATAGGAACCATCGGTCGGAAAATGGGTCTTAGTGAGAAAAACTTTTTTGTTTTCTATGAAAGCGTCCTAAAACTCGGCCATTATTAATATTATATGCTTTCAAACAGATTTGCAAACTTTGGTCAAAATCGGATGACTATATCTTAAGGCTGCCATAGGACTGATCGTTCGGAAAATGAATCTTAGTAAGAAAAACTTGTTTGTTTTAAATTTTATCGTTCTTAAATTCGTAGATTGTTAATGTGATGTGTTTTCAAAAAGATTCGCGTAATTTGGTCGAAATCTGATGTTTATCGGTCGGAAAATGGGTTTCAGCTAGAAAAAGTTTGATTTTTTTGTAAGCATTCTTAAACTGTGACATTTCAAAACCAGTATTTGCAAGGGTATAAAAACTTCGCCTTCTCGTTATTGTTATATCGTTTTTGTCAGAAACTTACAATGTACCGGAAAAGTTTAATGTTCGTATGGTACAATTTAAGTTTGGATTGGTGTTAGATTAGGGTTAGATGTTAGATGTTATGGCAGGTTCAGATACGTCGTCTTAGAAGTTGCCAAGGGATGATTCTCAAAAGTCTTCTTTTGGCTCTGACACCATTTATTCTTCTTCTGCGAAGTAGTTGCCTTGCTAGCCGATTTGGGTGTTCTCTGAGTCTCTCAATGTAGTCCAGATTGTTTAGTTCCTGTTCCAGCCTTCTCGTGCACATGTACCAGGGCGCTCCCGATAGACTGCGCAGTACTTTGGCTTGAAGGACTTGGATCTTGTGTAGATGCGTTGTAGCTATAATACCAAATACTTGCAGGCCGTATCTCCATTACCTTGTTCTTCAATGAGAATTTTTACTCTGTACCAAAGGTACACAGAGTATATTAAGTTTGTGCAAAAGTATGTAACAGCCAGAAGGAATCATCTCCGACCCTATAAAGTATATATATTCTTGATCAGTATCAACAGCCGAGTCGATATAGCCATGTCCGTCTGTCTGTCCGTCTGTATGAACTCACGTATCTCAGAGATGGTAAGATATAGAGGTTTGACATGTATGGGACATATATTTCTTATACTTGCAGGCAGATCGAGTTTATTTTCAATTTTCTTCACGTCCCCTCACGCCACCGTAATTTGGAAAAAACGTCATATCTACAAGAGTTTTGATGATAGATTGTTCGTACCTTCTAAAGACATCTAGTAATCATAATTATTTATCGATTTGCTGAAGGAATGATAAAGATCGGATGATCGATACTCAAGTTATGAGCAAAAAACTGCCAGTTTACAGCCACCACTCCCCCACCCATAACCACAGCCTTCCTTGCAACAGAGGCAATCTTAGTGAGAGAGAGAGAGAGAGCGCGTATAACTCGTGAGCCAATACGAGCTGCGACATTAAGGGTACAGAGTATGTTATAGTCGGGCTTGACCGACTTTCTTTCTTGTTTTCTGCTATATAGCAGCCATCCCAATTGAGCAGCTCTTTTATACAGCGACCTTGTGAGCTGGTTTATGTGCAAGCCAAAAGTCAGGGGCCCTCCAAGGTACACTCCCAGGTACCTGGGTCCTGGGGTTGGTCTTCCATTAAAACTACGGGTCAGTCGTATCTTTTTAACGTGTAGGTGACATTGGAACACTTCGCTTGATTGATACTAATATTCCATCGCCTTGCCCATTTTTAAAATGGGTATATGTACTGCTGTAGAATGTCAAAATAGCTGTGTCATCAGTAAAGGTGGCAAAGAAAAGGTCCTGTGGGTTATTCCTTGGAATGGTATCTCTAGTGGTCATGTTCATGGTTTACCAAGGACGCTCCCCTGTGGAACTCCTGCACGTATAGTTCTTGTACTCATTGTCATCAAGGACGACAAAAAACGTTGTCAGTAAGGAAGCTGCGCACCAGATCAAAGAGCAAAGGTGGGAGAAAACTCTTTATCTTGCACAGCAATTCTGATCTGTCACGTGTTTCTGAATAAGCAAATAAGAATGGACTGTCTATAAACCCGAGAAAATCAAAGTGTATTGTTATCTATAAACGAAAGATCATTACAGAAATCTTGCAAAAACTTAAGATAGATAATCAGACCATTGAATATGTAGAAAGAGCCGAAAACTTGGGACTGACTTTCAGTAATACTCTAACATGGAATGATCAAATTAATAAAGCCGCTGGAAAAATGTATGGTCTGTTGAGGCAGCTAAATTACACAAAAACACTTCTGCCTACTAAATTTAGATATCTAAACGCAAAAGCTTTCCTAATTCCAACACTGATATATGGAATAGAAATATTTGCCAGCAGTGATATGACTAGTCAGAACAGAATAAAAGTAGCATTTAATAACATTTCTAGGTATGTTTATAATCTCGGACGGACTGACGGCATGTCACTATCCACACAAACAACCTGCTTAATACTAACTTAAACAATTGGATTCACGGCAAAGTATTAAAACTACTGCAAAAAATTATATTTACTAAGGAACCCGCATATTTATTTGATTTGTTTAGCTTTGTGTATAATAAGACTTTTCAATATAAAAACAAAACAAACAACAAAAATTATTTATGTTAAAATTAGGGATATATATGTTTAATGTAAATTAATTTTAAGTCAGTTTTTTTTATTCTGTAAAGAAATTGTCGTTGTGACTAGTGCATTAACTTAAGGAACTCCTTGTAGCACTAGGAAGAAGAAAATAAAATAAATCTAAATCCTTCATGCTACACACGATCGAACGTTGCCGCCACGACGTACTCCTTGGTATGGTACCGTTCAAGTATAAAGTTAGTTACCCTGTTTAACTGTTCTGGCGTTCCGTGCGACCTGCTAAACCCAAATTGAAAGGGCGGAATGCGTTGGCTGAGCTCATCTAAGGCAAGTATTCTGTAGGCACCTCTCAAAGATTTTCGACACCAACGAAATCTAACTGATTGGCCAGAACGATTCAACATCTGAAGGACTCATCCGTGCCTTGTGGATCATAATTCCAGGTCCTCCGAAGGTATCCCAGTCTCAACACTGAGTTGAATATTAATACTAAGAAGAGTATGGCTTTGTCAGGGAGTGCCTTTAGCTTCTTGTTATCGATCGCATCTTCTTCAGGAGCCTCTTTGGGCTTAAGCTCTTTGATTTTTTCATTCACCTCCGTAAAAGTGATCGGAGAAACTGACAGTTTTCTGCGAATTCTGCATACAGGGGAGTTTGTTAAGGGCATAAATCTCTCCTCAAAATTTTTCGCAAACTCCTCAGCTTGATCCTTGGGAGATTTAGCCCAAGTGCCGTCAGTCCTTCGGATAGGAAATTTTGGGGTTGCCTGACGTTTGTACCTCCTGGATTGCTTTTCCTTCATTGCTTTTTGTCACGCGAGAATAAGTAAATAATAAATAAATATTACTTAAAATTCAATCACTTTGAAATCACTGTGTCCTAACCATATATGTATATATACATCTCCCCCCCCCCCCCCCTACCATTTGGGTCATGCCCTGTCGCCAACGGGCAAAGGGCCAAGCAAAAACCAACACAACAAAAAAAAAAATACAACAAGTCGAACTGCTCCCAAATGTGCTGCGTGTGCATGCATATTATATGGTCCGTGGCACCCGGTGTCCGTCCAGGTTATTGTCCAAGTCCCCAACCTGGATCCGTTCGTAGCCGGAGTCAGATAGGACGCCTGGACACAAAAGCTGCGGTTCAAAGGCTCCCTCTGTCGCTCTCCCAGCGAGTTGTGCATAATTAAATTGCATGGGCAAGCGGATAAGCGTGTTGTCCTCACTTACAACAACAACAACAACAACAGCAACAAAGGCTAAAAATCACAGCGTTTTTGGGGTGGGGTAAATGATATGGCCAAATGTGGAGCAAAAAAAAAAAAAAAAAAAAATAGGTAATATGGGTTATTAATGAATGCACGGGGCGTTGGGGGCAACTGACGCCTAAAAACACGCAACACACCACACAGTGTTGCTGACCCACTCGAGTATGTCCAACCAGGCCGAACATTTGCCATATGCAAATCTGTACAATATGCATAAATAATGTCAACCAACCATCTTTGTCTGCCACAACAATGATGAAAATTGAAAATGGAAATTGAAGAGATTAAATTTGTTCAGAAACTGCAGCTGAAAGAATATTTGAGGGAGTAGAAAAAATTTCAAATGTACAAAAGATGTGAAATAAATACCAAAAATGATATAAAATGATATTTCAAAAAAGTTCCCTTGAAGTTAGCAAATTATTTAGGGAAAAACGTTTAGAACTTGAATTTGGGAGCAGTCCAACAACAACAGCAACAGAAAAAATAATCTTTCCAGCAAGTCTCGGTACGGCTTGATTTTGATGTTTTGTTGCGCCGTCTGTTCAAGCAAATTGAAATTTGAGTTTGGGAGCAGTCGAGCAACAACCACAAGAGAAAAAACAACCCTTTTCTTTGATTTTGATGTCTTAACTCACTTTAAGACGAGGTAATGGCACTTGTTGCGCCGTCTGCTTGTGCGCGCTGGCGCCGGCACGTCTTGATTTTGATGTTTAAACTGCGCTTGTTGCGCCGTCTGTTCAAGCAAATTGAAATTTGAGTTTGTTAGTAGTCCAACAACAACAACGACAGAAAAAACAACCCTCTTCAGCGAGTCTCGGTCCCACACACCGCTCTTTTTGTGACGTCTGCTTTCATTTTGATGTTTTAACTCACTTTGAAGCGAGACAATTGCACTTGTTGCGATTTCTGCTTGTGCGCGCTGGCGCCGGCGTGTCTTGACTTTGATGTTTTAACTGCACTTGTTGCGCCGTCTGTTCAAGAAAACTGAAATTTGAGTTTGTTAGTAGTCCAGCCTCACTTCAAGGGACAGAAGATAAAGTTCACAACACAAGCTTCAAGAGCGCACGCACACATGCGACTGAAAGATGAACTGACGGCTGACCATGATATGATATCAACAAACCTAATTGATTGATGCTGCAAAGCTGAGCTTGCAACTGAATTTTAAAGATCAATCTAGTGCTGGTTGCATACAGCGTGGTCATTTGTCCAGATTAGACTTAAGTTCTGCCGTCAGTTCATCTTTCAGTTGGATGTATGCGCGCGCCCTTACCATTTTATGATTAAATCTGTTATTCCTCTTTCAGTATTTGCAACATGTTGTTTATCCTGCAGTATGTGGTTTTGTGTTTTCAACCATTTTATAGCCCTGTCCCCGTCTCCTGTTAATGTGGGACTGATAATTTATTTTAATTGATTTTCACGTCATTTATCAGCAAATGCCGAGCAACATCAATGCGCTCATCCAATTTGAACATTTAAATGCGAAGCGTTCTCTTAATCAATTTGAACAATTTAAATGCGCATTGATGTGCATAAATACAACATTTAATTTATGCAAACAACAAATTTGCGGCGATTTATGTGTGAGTTATAACAAACAAAAAACGAAATTCAGAACAAAAAATATATATAAAAATGCAACGAAACCAACAAGTAGGAAGGGGCGCTAGCTAAATAGATCAATGCCGAAGGTTCTATACCCTGTGGGTATAGCTGAAATTTGTCAATTTTGACTACAAACGTCTTTAAAGAAATTTTAACATAAAACATTTGTCAAATCCGATTAAAGTTCGGACCTAGTTCAGGTTCAGCAATGTTCTCATCATTGGGTTTAGTTCACAGTTTTTATAAACAACCGGTTCATAAACCCTTATTTGTACCCTTAAAACACTTTGGTTCTGATACGGTTTAGTCGATTCGAATGAATTTATAATTTTATGGAAATTCAAAAGGTTGGTTCCAGTTCTTCCAAAAACGTGGGTTCCCGAAAGTCAATTTTCTTAGAATTCAAAAAAATCAAAATTTAAAATTATTGGTACATAAATAGTAATTTTACCAAAAAATTTAAGAAATGCGTTCTGGTTCTAAGTTTTGATTACAAATATATGGGTTTTCGGTTACTGCTTCTGGAAAATAAATAATACGGATTTTGGTTTCGAGTTTCGGTATTAAAAATCTAAAATCTTGGTACCAGTTCTCTAAAAGTTCATAATATCTGTTGTGTTTCTAAGTATCGGTTTCGAAAATATCAGTTTATGGTTACAGAGTTCTGATAAACTCATTTTATGGTTTCTGGTTTCGTGTTTTGGTTTTAAAAATATCAGATCTTGGCTTTCGAAAAACTCGTAATAACGGTTGTGGTTCTAAGTTTCGATTTGAAAAATTTCGGTTTTCGTAGACTGGCTTTGATAATTTAAATTCTTCAAAAATTCATAATAACGCTAGTGGTTCTAATTTTCGATTCCAAAAATATAGCTTTTCGGATACTGGTTCTGAAAAATATAAAATACCGGCTTTGATTTTTGAGTTTTGGTTTTAAAAATTTCAAATTTCGGTATCACTTTTCGAACATTCATAAGTATGGGCTTGCTTCAAAGTTTTGATTGCACAAATTCTGGTCTTAGGATACAGGTTGTGAAAAATATTAAATATAAGGTTTTTGGTTAAGGTTCTACGAAAAATTTGACATTTGGGTTCTGATTTTAAATAGCGTTTCTATTAATACCAGTTCACGGGTATTCCAAAAGAATTCCAAATATCCGTTTTGGTTAAAAGTTACAATTTCAAAAATTTGGTACTGAAACAGAAGAACACAGGTTTTTAAAATTCAAAAGTTTCGGTTTTCAAGGACTTCAGCTTGAAAGTGGTCCTAAGAGTTGATCCGGAGCTACACTTTCGTACGCCAACTGCTTTCATTGATCCAAAAGTAAAGGAAAAGTTCGAACACATCTCCTTGTCTCGATGTCTACTTGTTGCATTGGTTCTCGGAGTAGACGTCTATGGGGATGGCCAGTGGCGCACTTGCTGTTCCTAAATCTATTTGTATATTTATCCTTAGATTTAAAAGAAAGACTGAAGTCCACATATGAAGTTTCCACCTGAAGTAACTTATTTCGCAACTATATTGCAAGGGCGGCGGGAGGTTTAGATTTGTTTCATAGCTCGTAAATGAATGTGGTAGCATGGTTTCTTGTATATTTTAAATTTTTTATGTAATAGATAAAAATTTTTAAATATTAGTTCTGAAGTTTAACAATTTAAATAGATAATAAAATACAGGCTGTGGCCGTTAGCCGTTAGCCTAGTAAATGTGACTCGATGCATTCCTGGTTTCCAGATCACATGTCACCGTAGTCCAAAAGGAAGCTTCGGCATTATTGCAGGCTCTCCCGCAATTAGGAAGTTAGGGAGCGCCAGTGGCTCCCGTTCAGCAGAGCGTGTTATTGCTGACGCGGCAGGATTGATTTTCCCAAGTGCAGCACCCTGAGTTCGTTCAGTATGGGGCACCAGGCAAGAAAATGTTCAGTGTCCTCTCTCTGTTTCTTTCCGGTATTGCAGAGTGTGCAATGGCTTCAGACTCATAAGTTCGGTTTTCGCACGGAAAATAACCGATATGGTTGCAGTTTCGAGGTCATCTTGAAAGTAGTTCCTAGTCGAAAGGTTGTGCTGCAGCTGGCTAACTCGAGCTTCTGCTTCGAAACTGGCTCTCGCTCTATTGTCAATACTTCGCAGAACTTTACCTTGCCAAACGCTCCATGTATTGTAATCGTTCAGATTGCATTCGATGTTGTGTTCCAGTGCCATGGATTCCCAAGTGCAGATCCCAAGCAGATACGTTATAACAACTTTTGAGAGACGAGTGAATGGCATACGCATGGTCTTGGTAACGTAGTCGAAATGTATTTGCATGGTATATTATAACATGGTGGGAAGTCCTGTTTCTAGTTGTATTGCATAGTTGGGGGAGTACTGGTGTAGGTGGAACACTAGTTTGACAAAAACTAAGTTAATTATATAGTCTAGTTAGACTTATGAAACTCGGGATTTATTGAAAATATACATAAGGTCATACCATGAATTTACTTTTGAAAGAGAGACAGACGAGTTTTATTTCTGCTCCCAAAAAACTCTTAAGACTAAAATTTGGAAAGACACCCCTAATCAGCAACATCGACAGCAATTAGAGCTGCGAAGCCCAGCCATATGCTCTTTGAGTACGTTTTGTTTTTGTAATTGCCCCGAAGATAGGAAATCAATGATCGTTTACATGCAGGGCGCGACGTATACAAAACGACACACATGCAAACGATTTCGAGCGTGTGCGTCGAGTAGAACAAAAACCGGTTTTGTTCTCTTCTTTGATTGGTGTTTGCGCTCGCAAGCAAACTGACCAACAACAATTTCATTATTGGTATTGGTGGTTTTCTTTGTGAGTATTGGTGAGTGCTCTGTCGTATGCTGCTTCTGGGCATGCCTGAATTAGAGGAACTTACCCCCCCCAACACTTTCAAATAATGCAAGTTTACAAATACCGCTTATATAAAAATTAAAAATATCGGTTTTGGGTCGGAGTTTCGATTGTAAAAATATCGGTTTTCGAATGCCTGCTCTAGAAAAATTCAAAATACTGGTTCTGACGCTGAGTCTCGATTTAAATAATGTTAGTTCACGGATACCGCTTTTAAAAATGTGAAAAATATTGGTTCTGGCTTAAGGTTTCGGTTCCAAAACTTATGGGTTTTCGGACGCTTGTTCTAGAAAAATTCAAAATACTGGTTCTGACTTAAATAATGTAAAATCGCGGATACCGCTTTTAAAAATGTGGAAAATATTGGTTCGGTCGGTTTGTTTCAAAAAATATTAGTTTCGGATTTTGAAAAATAAAAAATACTGGTTTTGGTTCGTAGTTTAGGTTTTAATAAAACAAGTTCCCAGAAGTTGGCTTTTAAAAAAGCGGAAAATATCAGTTTTGGTTCTTAGTTTGTGTTCCAAAAATATGAATTTTTGGATACTGGTTCTGAAAAAATTTAAATACGGGCTCTGGTTCTGAGTCTCGATTAAAATAATGTAAGTTCTCGGATATCGCTGTTAAAAAAGCTGAAAATATTGCTTCTGGTTCTAACTTGAGGTTCCAAAAAAACACAGACTTTCGAATGCTGGTTCAAAAAACAAATCAAAAATACTGGTTGTTCAAACATATTTGAACAGCGCATTTTGAGACCGTTAACTGTGTTGTTGGTACTCAAGTGCGAAGCGCATAAAAATAGACTAGAACCTAAAAACCCTAAAAAAAGGGCCACTTATGTTCACAATAAATTAGAAATGCAAGTAGCGCACAACCATTGTCAGTGCGCTTGCTTGGTGGTAGAACCAAAAATGTATAAAAAGGAAAAACCAATAGTGTTTCAGCTTCTAGAAGAGGAGCTAGTCACTCGCACCATATATGCGTTTTATTCTGAATTTTGTACCCAAAACTAAAGGTTTGCTTAAAAAAAATATTTTACACTTCAGTTCTGGCTACTTTTTCGGTTCTAAGTAAGTACCGGCTGCGCTATAAGAACCTGCTTCTCACCAAAATTAATGTACCTCTCATATTTTACATGCTAAACTAAATTATAACAATTATAACTCTGTTGCTGTCCACGTGTCGTATGGATGTTATTTATACGCTTCGAACCACTAACTGTGGGTGTTTAACAAAATGTGACAGTAATTAGATATGCTTGTAATTGGGAATGGCCACAGTGTGTGTGTGTGTGTGTTTATTAATAATAATTTTGATAAATAAAAATTCAGAATGAAATGCCTTTGCACTTGACCTCCCCCCAACCAAAAGGTGGCCGCTGTTAATAAATGAAATTGAAGAATTTTTAAATTATTTATAATTCAGTCAATATAATTGAGTTTACTAATTAACAAGGACTGCCAGCGTACGACATATTTGCGGCTTGTTGTAAAATAATAAAAGAATTTAAAAAAAAAATCTGTGAATAATGAATAAATTGTATCAAAGAACGTAAATAAATGAAAATTAAAATCTATGGCCAATGGCAATAAAAAAATTATATTCAACACTATAGCAATAACAGCAAAAGAGCCTAAGGTACTATGATAAACGAAAGGTGTGGGCAGATTTTGCATTCTTCTAAGCTTAGCTTTGAGCCCAATTCAAGCTGCATAATTTTGGGATTTTATTTAATGGTAAAACAATCATATAAGTATATATCGCTCTATCAAATTCCCATTGACACTTTTCAATTTGAATTGATGCATCAATTTTTGTATCTTAGTTTTCTCCATGCCAACATCAAATC
This sequence comes from Lordiphosa magnipectinata, assembly GCA_037044535.1. Classification (NCBI taxonomy): domain Eukaryota; kingdom Metazoa; phylum Arthropoda; class Insecta; order Diptera; family Drosophilidae; genus Lordiphosa; species Lordiphosa magnipectinata. Next base: position 63,571 of record JBAMBO010000795.1, read on the forward strand.
TGTGCCAGCTTACATCTACTAACCAAATCATTGTGTTAGCCACAGGATGACAGTCAAGTCCCATCTAAGCCAAACCAACTGAGCGAAACTAAGCCGGGTTACTCTGGAGCTGTTTTGTAGTAGTTGTTGTTGTTGTCGCTAAACCGCGTCAACCAAAAAATTTGTTTGCAGTTAGTTGGCAACGTCATGCAAATGCATTTGACCACGTCAAAATTTTTGCTCGGAGCGTGAAAGTAAAATGAAACGAAGGGGTATTAAGGTCCGGCACCGGCTACGGCTCCGGCTTCCCGGAGCATATGTGGACATAAAGTTTGCTGCTTTTGCTCTGCGGCTTAGCCTTTGCATTTAAATGAAGAGTTTTATTTATGCAACGGGCGTTCTTTTTGCTGTTGTTGTTGTTGTTGTTGTAGCTGTTGGTCAGACACTCGTCTCATATAATTTAAAGTACAAATTTATGTCCTTAAAGCTTTAAGGCCAAGAGTTTTCGAAGAGTAGGGGGAGTGGGACAATGATCAACCCAGTTACGGAGTCGCTTTATCACGCCTGTGTGTGTGTGTGTGTGTGTGTGTGTTGGTGTGTCGCATAATGCCTGCTGCACTTCACTATTTTTCCTATTTCCATTGGTAGTAGAAGAGCAGCGCACAGTGGGGCAAATTTTGTTTGATTTTTTTATTATTATTTATTTATTTCTAAATTTTCTGTCACCTTATGTATATTTGGCAACTTAATTTAGATTGTGTAGATATCCCCATAGCTAGACATTTTGCATATTTGCATATTTTGAACCACATGTCCGATTTAAGATCTGATTGCACACATCCTATGCAGTGCTGCCACTTTAGCAATTTAGTTGCTAGATCTAGCAACTTTTAAAAAAATTTGCAACTTTTTTTTTTTTAAATGCTATTAGCAACAAATCTAGCAATTTTTATTTTTTCTTTAGCAATTTTAGCAACTTTATTAATAAACTAGAAATTTTTTAATTTTCTGTAGAATTTGTTATTTTTTTTATACCTTTGTGCAATTGACTGCACAAATTACGATTAATAGTGGTTCACAAAGATATCGGAACTTCTACTTGACTCAGTGGTTCGATTATATGAACAACTTGAAAGTGCTCACAGTTTTGCTGTGTTTTGTGATTGGGTTAAGTTGCCAAAAATTTATAAGCAAAATTTTCGTTATGCCTGGCTGCAAGATGAGGAGTTTAAGCAATGGATTCGCAAGGTTTGCGCTGATTCAACGAAAGCTTATTGTGCGTTTGGCAAATCCGCAATAGGCGCAAAGCTTTTTGATATCCGCCACCACGCCGCAAAGTGTAAGATTTTGTCTATCTAGGGGGACTTAAATCAATTGCGGCCGTAGTTTAAGAGATATCCGCTTGAAATTAAAAATGGAAACATTTTTTGGCCATACGGAACTATGTTTCTAAGATGAACAACAACGGTTTAAAACTACTCCCCCCTCCCATACAACATCGCATTTTTCAGTTATAACCTGAACACGATTTTTATATGGTCAACGATAAAGTCAACTGATTTTGATCAAATTTGTAGAATTGTGCTAAGTTTGGTGACACTATCACTAAAAACAAAAAAGTTTTTCTCACTGGAACTAGTTTTTGACCCGAACGTTCCTATGGTATGTATATAGTCGTCTGATTTTCATTAGACTTTGTAGCATGTGAAAGCATTTCAACTTAATAAATACTAATTTAGGAGACGCATCCTTTGGAAACAAAGAAGTTTTTCTCACAAAAACTTGTTTTCCGACCGATCGGTCCTATGGCAGCTATATGCTATAGTCATCTGATCAGTCGGGTTACGACAAATATATAGCCTACATGTATTTCAAGTTTTAGTGCAAAGTTTGGTAAAGATAGCTTTAAAACTGACGGCGTAGGTAGCAAAGAACATCGAATTACACGTGATTTTGTTCGAAAATTGGTCTTACAATAAAATGAAAAACTCAAAATGGCGGAAACATGTTTTTTTTTAAATATGTTTTGGGAATCCATCCGCTTGTCCTCCATGTGGTGGCATCACCGAACTCGATAGAACTTACAAGTTGGCGTCCATAAAAGCAACAAGATTTTTTCCAATTTGCTTAGTTTTTAGGTGTTTTTAAAAAAAACGAGAAGGCCAAGCTAACTTCTTCTGTGTCGAAGTTTTTATACCCTTGCAAATGCAAATGTCACAGTTTAAGAACGCTTACATAAAACTCAAAAAATTTTTGTAACTAAAACCCATTTTTCGACAGATAAACGTCTGATTTCGACCAAATTTCGTGAATCGTGAAACAAACGCCGAGTTTAAGAACGATAAGATTTAAAACCAAAAAGTTTTTCTAACAAGACTCAATTTCCGACCGATCGGCCCTATGACAGCCTTAAGATATTCATCCGATCTCGGCCCAATTTTGCGAATCTATTTGAAAGCATATAAAATAAGTCATCAGCGAGTTTAAGGACGCTAACAAAATTAAACAAAAAAATTTTTTACCAAGACTCATGTTCGACCGATCGGTCCTATGGCAACCATAAGATATAGTCACCCGATGTCGATCAACTTTTTCAAATTAGTTTGAAAGCGTTTAATATTAATAATCACCGACCATAAGAACGATTTACTTAAAAACAAAAAAGTTTTTTTCACTAAGACCCATTTTCCGACCGATCGGTCCTATGGCAGCTATAAGATATAGTCATCCGATTTTAACCAAAATTTGCAAATCTGTTTGAAAGCATATAATATTAATAACAGCAGAGCTTGAGGACGCTAATAGTGAAAACAAAAAAGTTTTTCTCAGTAAGACCCATTTTCCGACCGATGGTTCCTATGACAGCTATAAGATATAGTCATCCGCTCCGGCCGGTTCCGATAGGTAGCAGCGTGCAGTAAATAGAAGACTCTGTGGAAATTTTCAGCTCGATAGCTTTAAAACTGAGACACTAGTTTGCGTAGAAACAGACGGACAGACAGACGGACGGACAGACAGACGGACAGACAGACAGACAGACAGACAGACAGACGGTCGGACAAAGCTCAATCGACTCAGCTCGTGGCCCTGATCAAGAATATATATAGTTTATGGGGTCGGAATTGAATATTTCTATGCGTTGCAAACTTCTGGGCAAAATTATAATACCTTTTGCAAGGGTATAAATATATGAAATGTTTCAGTGAAGGTATTAAAACCCTGTATTGAAAATTACAATGCAGTTCAACTATTCAAGAATAAGTTAAAAATAGCTCTTCTTGGAAACAAGACTCTCACGGCTAAATTTTAATAACTTTAATTTTGTGCCTGATGCGAGCTGTCAAATGGAATTTCTCAAGCGTTGCAATGTGGCCTGTTTAATCACTATTTTATTGCTGTTAATGATATTTTGATTCTGATTTTTTTTGCTTTCATAAAAACTGGATATTTTTCTAACATTTAAAAAAAAATCATTCCATTTGGTGCCCTTTTTTTTTGATTTAAGTCCCCCTAAATAGGCAAAATCTTACACTGTGCGCCGCCTGAAGAAAACATGTGGCTGCGATTGGCTCATTTACCAAAAAAAATAAGTTGTCTTTCGTTCCAAATTCAACAAAAACGGAGGAACAGGAAGCGGCACTATGCCTACACATTGCCAAACACACAGCGATTGCGACAAGTGATCATATTTTCATCAATACATACATATATTTGTCGAAAACGAAAATTTTAATGGCTTAGCAATTTTTAGCAACTTTTTTCCCAAGTCTAGCAATTTTTGCTTCGGAGATTCTGGCAGCACTGATCCTATGTTTATACTCTGTACCGAAGGTACATAGAGTATATTAAGTTTGTGCCAAAGTATGTAACAGGAAGAAGGAATCATTTCCGACCCTATAAAGTATATATATTCCTGATCAGCATCAACAGCCGAGTCGATATAGCCATGTCCATCTGTCTGTCCGTCTGTATGAACGCACAGATTTTAGAGATGGTAAGAGATAGAGGTTTGATATGTATGGGGCATATATTTCTAATACTTGCAGGCAGATCAAGTTTATTTTCAATTTTTGCCACGCCCCCTCACGCCCCCGAAATTTGAAAAAAACCTCATATCTCCTACAGTTTTGATGATAGATGGTTGGTACCTTCTAAAGATATCTAGTAATCAAAATTTTTTTTTATTTATCGATTTGCCAAAGGAATGATAAAGATCGGATGAACGATACTCAAGTTATGAGCAAAAAACGGCACGTTAACACCCCCCACCCATAACCATAACACTCCGTTCAAGAGAGGCAATCTTAGTCAGAGAGAGATAGAGCGCTTAAAACGGTGCGCTCTCTAAGTTTCTCTCACTATCTCTATCTCTCACTAAGATTGCCTCTCTTGTTATTGATCAACGATCTATGTCCACAAAAATAATTTTGCATAAATTGCATATAAAAATACAGAACATGCAAAAACATTTATTTTTATGAAATAACATAATGATTCTTTGCTCGCCATTTTCTGATTTTGTTGCAAATCTGTTTGAACTTGTAAATCAACGTTAGCAATTCAACTTGTAATCAATTCAAATGCCGAAAATTAGTGATAAAAACACACGTTTAATTCAAAAATGGCTAAGAGATTTGCCATCAAACTGTTTTACATATTTACATAGCAGGCACACACTACGAAGAAGTGAAGCTTAATAGACAATTACCATCTATCCAATCTTCATGATAATCTTAGCGTTGAAGTCCCCACCAATCAGGAACTTGTTCCCAAGCCTGTAAGCCGCAAAGTCAGCTGTGGGAGGGACGGGGGGCATTGAGGCTATGTTCGTTCAATCATCTATTTTGTACTATATCCAGAGGATCCATCGTTTGCGTTTGAAAATGTTCTAACATTTGCAGTTTCCTTTGATATTTCATATTTGTATCCACTGTGCAACAACGACGACAGCAGGTGCCGGTTGCTTCTGCTGCTGCTGCTGCTGTCGTTTCCCTTTTGAAGTTTTTGTCGACCCATTTTGCTGGCTCATGAATTGCATGTGTGTGTGTGTGTGTGTGTGTGTGTCCTTTCATTCCTTCAACTCCCAACTCCGTTTCCTTTAAACATTTTTGGTCGCACATTGTAGCTGCCTAATGAACACATGAATAAAATATGCGATTTGCTTAACTTTGCACGCCATGCCCATGGATCAGCAGCAGCAGCAGCAGTGGCAGCTGCACCTGCACTCCCCCTCCCCCTCCCCCACTCTTTCTCTCTGTCTGTCTTCCCGGCCATCCAAAGTTTTTGAGATTTTGAGTGCACAGGTGAAAGGGGTTTTACACTCGCCCTCATCCACCCCCACCTCCCAGTCTTATCTTGGGAGCGCAGGCGGATGCTTCCGTCAACTGGCTGACGACGATGAATCCAAAAATCGTTGAAAGTCACTCAACAGTTTAGCAAAATGGCGACGAGGACGATGTTGAACAAAAAAAATATTTATATATGAGAAGGGGAAGAAACGAAGATGGCCCTAAGATGTGTAAGAAGTGTACACACACTCAGTACATGTGCACATATATGGGTTAAGGAGTTGGCTAGGCGATTGCTGATCCTTAATAGCCGTGTGCAACAGTTTAAGCTTTTGAACTGATGGACCAAAGAGATAGGATTGCAGGGTTTTGTGGATTAGTGAGGATTTTGTGTGCCATCCAAGTGAATACCTAGTGGATAGCTTGTGAATTCTAAGTGGATTCTATACGAATTTGAACTAAATTTTTTTATGGATTCTATGTGATCTATATTGCAAACATCGCTTGATGACTTGGATGAACGAGATATATTTGTGGATTTAAAGTGGGTTTTGTTAGTGTTTGGTGTGGATTTGAGTGAGGATATAATGTACAACATAAGAGGATCCTAAGTGGGTGGCATGTGGAGTTTAAGTGGATTTCATATGCTGTATTTGTCAACAATATGACCATGGACTTTAAGCTTCACCTAATGACCTCGATGGATCAGTTAGGCTTATATTAAAAGTAGGTTTTATTAATGTTTACTGGGTGAATTTTTATGGGGATTTCGAGGTTCTACCCAATTTTTTTACATGTGGACTCGATATGGATTATAAGTGGATTCTATGTGGATTCTAAGTTGTTCTTAATCAGTTAGGCTTAGACTTAAAAAAGGATTTTTAAGTGTTTGTTGTGGTTTACGCAATTTGTTTGCAGGTGGATTCTAAATGGATTCTATGTGGAGTCCTAGTTGATCTTAATAAGTTAGGCTTAAACTTAAAGTATGTTTTTTTATTGGGATTTTATGTTCTACCTCATTTCTTTGCATGTGGACTAGAAGTGGGTTTTTTGTGGATTCTAAGTTGATCTTAATAAGTTAGTCTTAGATTTAAAGTAGGTTTTTTAAGTGTTTGATATGGATTGTGGTTGAAATTTAATTGGGATCTTATGTTCTACAAAATGTTTTTGCATGTGGATTATATGTGGATTCTATGTGGATTCTAAGTGGATTCTATGTGGATTGTAAGTTGATCAGAATCAGTTGAACTTGGATTTAAAAAATAATAGCGTGTATTTAAGCTTTTATTTATGTTTTGTGTGTATTTTATGTGGATCCTAAGTAGCGTATATGCATGTAAAGTGGTCCTAACGGACTTGCATTTAAATTGTGTGAGTATCATGAGTAAGCTCTATTTGAGCTTAGTATGTATGAAGAGTATGTAAATTATATGGGCTTAATGTGGATTCTAAGTTTCGGCTGACGACTTGGACAGAAGTTGGGTTATGTGGTCTTGAAAATTGACGTTTTCAGTGTTTAATGCGCATGGTATATGAATTCTGTGTAAGTTATGTGTGGATTTTATGTGAATCCTAAGTGGTTTGCGTGTAAATTGTAAGTGGATTCTGAGAAAATTCCATTTGTGTGAACGATTTGTAAAATATATTGGTTTAATGTGGATTCTAAGCTTTGACTGATGACTTTAACAACACAGTTTGGTTTTGTGGACTTAAAGTAGAATAATATTTGAGTTTTATTTAAATTATGTGTGGATTTTGTGTGGATCATAATTGATTTTCATGTAAATTCGATGTGGACCATGTGTAAATTCAATGTAAGCTAAGTATCTCTAAAGAATATATAAATTGTATGGGTTAAATGTGGATCCTAAGCTTTGACTGATGACTTTAAAAGCACAGTTAGGATTTGTGTACTTAAAGTAGAATTTCCGGGTGTTCTTTGGGTATTTTAATTGAATTTTATTTAAGATATGTGTGGATTTTATATGGAACATAGCTGATTTTCATGTAAATTCGATGTGGATCCTGTGTAAATTCGATGTAGGCTAAGTATCTTTTAAGAATATATAAATTGTATAGGTTATATGTGGATTCTAAGCTTTGATTGATGACTTTAAAAGCAAGACTGCAAACCGGTCCTGAACCGAACCCTAAAAAACCGGTTCGGTTGGAGTTTTCTGGGTTCCTCGAACCGGACCATGAAATATTTGAGCCCCCAAACCTGAACCCGAACCGAGTCCCTGCATACAAAAAAAAGGGTTCGGGTGCAACAATCATTTAAGTCAATTTCTTAAGATCTTTTCTAGTTTTCTCAATTTTACGACCGAAAAACTATTTTAAAGTTAAGTTTCAGTTCAGCTTCAGTTGATAAATAAAAATGCTTTTTAGAAATCCAATAAGTATTGAGATTTCGAGAAGAAAGAAAAACATGAGTATACTCGCAAAAGGGGAAAGCAAAGCAAATTTGGAAGTTCATTTTAACAAGAATCGCCCTGATGAGTCCTTTTTAAGCTGTTTTGAGGATTAAAGAAAAGAAGAAAATTCATGTCCGATTTACAGAAGACTCTGAAATGACTCAAGGATATGCTCAAAACGTGATTTATTGAAATTCGATAAGAAAAAAGACTCGCAAATGATTGGAAATATGACTCGAAATGGAGTCAAAACCATATCCTCCCGACAAAAGTATCATTTATGACTATTTTAATCAGACAGAGGACTCAAAATGTGAACAGAAACTTCATAAAATGCTGGCTGCGTATGTACGTAGAAGGTGAGGCTTTCAAAATTCAAAGACCAGACACTTTTGAAAGAATTTTTAGAACACCTGTGAATGATAACTTTAAGGAATGTGGTCCAGTTAACTTGGCGACTCATGTAATCTAAATCAAATTTTGACCGAACGCAACTATTTAACAATCTATGAACCCAGACTCGAACCAAAACCTTGGGTCCGCGAACTGGACCTTAGACTTTACCACGAGTTCGAATCTCTGGACCGAACCTTTACCAAAATATTACAGGTTTGCAGCCTTGTTTACAAGCACAGTTTTTTGTGCCCCTTTTGCTCTGTATGAGACAATTGTTTCCTTCTTCATCAACCCGATTAACGCTAATTTTGTTTAAATTACTTGACGCGAAGCCTTAATGTAGGGAAAACCATGGCGCCACCATTTGACGCCATTAAAGGAACCAAACCAATGGCAACCGAGACCGTTTCAATGGGCACGCGTTTATTTCACAAAATGGATTTCTTATGGAATTAATATCAAACCACGACACTGGAAAACCAAAAAGAAAGCAGGCAAGCGTCGTCTAGTTTTTCATGCAATTGAATTGCCAAGTGAAAATCCGAGAGACGACGACGACAAGCCAAAACCCAGTCAAGCCCTTGCCTTAGCCAAACGAAAAAGGTTAAGTGGAAAGTTGAGCCAACAGTTGTACGCGAAAGGGGAGCTGGAGGGGTGGATGGCGTTGCCTGAGATTGACGGAGGGATATATTTGGGATTTGCCATACACACACACACACACACACACACACACACAGACACACACAGCTGTGTAGCGCCTTCAATTACAACTATTTGAAATGGGATAACACTGGACAAACTGGCACAAAGTCCGGCACAGATTGGTTGTATGGGTCGTATGAGTGATTTATTTTATGAGGTTTTTCTTTCGTTTTCTTCTTCTTCTTCTTCTTCTTCTTGTGTTTACTTTTGTTTATGGGGCCCCATCATCAATGGGTCAAACGCGTGACACACGCAACTTTCGCCTGGCTGCAAATTGCAAATTGTTGCATGCTTAACCCATTGAAGGTTCTAAATTGTTTGCTGGGGGGGCCACGCCCACTCAAGTTACCAAACAAACCTAATGACCACCATCAACTTTGTAATTAGCATGGAGCGAGGGAGCTGTGAATGTGTGTGTGTGTGTGTGTGTGCGAGCGTAATCAACTGATTGACAGCTCTGGCTATTTTCCATACGCCACAAACTTAAGGACTCCCAATTTCTATTAGAAACTGAATTTAAGCAGTTTACATTTTAATTTTTTGAATAAAAGATACATTTTTGCTGGAGCCACTGAAGCTAAGAGCTGTCCAAACTGACGGAATGGAAAAAACACGTAAAAACCTAGTCAGAATAGTGGATTATGGAGAAGGAGTGACGGTGTGAGAACGCAGGCCTGCCGGCAACGAGATCCAGCAACTTGGAGTGGACCTGGAGCCGATGGTTGAAAATGTCGAATTCAGATACACCTATCCGAGATGAGCGTGCGAAGGAGAAAGAGCCCACATCTGAAAAGGGTTAAGCTCTTTTTGACGAAAACAAGACATCACTTAAGTGGCTCAGTTCACTTAAGGGTTGCAATCCGGAGGCAGAAAAAGCACGAGGACTTTGTCCAAGAATGGTAAGTAACGGAACCAGAGAGTAACGGACCAGAGAGTCCTAGTAGGTACACCGACATGCTCAAACTACATTGAGTGTCGTCAAAGTACCTACTAAGGCTCCCCGGTTATCTCGGCAAAGCCGACACCAATTTGATTTCAATTCAACCACGACCTCGCCAGTCTAAGACAACGGTCTTAGCAACTGCATCACCCAGCTTTTTGCTTGCTGAGTGCATATGGCTACATTCTTTACTGTGATTTGTCGCAATCTCTCATACGAGTACTTGATAGTTAAGGTACTCCCCTTTCTGAGTTCGATTTACAGACAAAGTAAAGTTAATAAATGTGCCTATTTTTACAAACTTAATGATAATTTTATCCTAGTCCTAGCAAGTTTTAGCCCGCTTAAAGTCATAACATTAAACTTTCAACGCAAATTGTTCGAAACTAAATAAAAATAGTTTCATTTATAAAAACAAGAACTCAAACATATTCTTCCTTCTGCTAGCAGTGGGAAGAAAAGCTCTCTCACTAATCCTGTAAGGGTTGCATGCAATAAGGCTCTTATTCCAATTAAATGTCATATGAATAAATCGCTTGCATTGCGTAGACCCGCAACAAATTTATATTCTTTACTAAGTTTGTCGTAATTAGCTGTTAAGGTAACTTTGTCTACACCCAGAGAAATCTAGCACGAATTGGCGAGACTGAAATCGGCTTCAATTTGGATTTTTTCTTCTTGATTTTTTTAAAACGAAGACTGCTTGAATTCGAGAAGACAATTGAACTCGACTTGGAACTTTTGTGCGTTATAAGGATTAAATAAAATATAGAGAATGTTAAAAACACTTCAATAATAAAAAAACCAACATTAAATAAAAAAGAAATCAATGCTCCTGCAGAGGGACTTGATCCCACAAAATCGACGTTCTTTAAGCGAATGTGGAACTTGTTGCTTGCTGAGTGGCAAAATACTAAGTGCTTACATTCTTCAGTATGATTTTGCTGCCAGATCTTGCTTATGGCTGATAGTCGAGTGGGCTAAGGTGCCGTCGTCCATGTGGTTCAGTCTCAGTCTTCGAGTTCCCAAGTTCAAGTCCCAGTAAAGTAGGTAAAAAAAATTTTTATTTTATTGTATCTTAAAACTAATTACAGCTTAGAAAAAAAGTACGTCCCACCAAGCATTTGGAAGATCATTTTTACAAAATTCACCTGGAAGAGTCGTTTTCGAGCCCTGTTAATGATTAAAAACAGATTAATTTCATATGCGATTTAAAGAAGACTCGAAAATGACTCATGCATATGTTCAAAAGGTCATGCAGGGGTTTGAAATGTGATTATTTACTATACGCTGTTGCTATGCAGTAATATTTTGCCCCGCTGGACGATGCAAAACTGCTTGTTATCTCTTTGTTCTGATTCTAACGGTACTTCTCTTTACAAGTTTTAATGCAGATGTCAAATTCTGCATTTCTGTTCATTCTTATCAGTTGTATGGAGATGTGAAGGTCGGCCAGGAGCTCAACAGTAACAAACATAATAAAAGTAAAAAAAAAACGAGAAAAAATATTATTAAAGAAGAAAATGTTAGCCAAACAATTGAGAAGACTTGCGAAAAATGAAGCCCAAAAAATATAATAATTAATACCCAAAAAAAAAAAAATGTCCAAGAGCAGGTGGCACCCAACCAACCAAATATAATGAAAGTTCAAGTAATACAAGTGATAGCTGTCTGATAGTGAAAGTGAAGGAAATGAAGTTAATTTGTGCGAAGGACTGGCCAAATGGTCCACAGAATTCGGAGTAAGCCTTGTTGCAATAAATGCACTTTTGCTATTGTTCCCAAAAGATGCTAGGACCATTTTAAGGACACCTTGTTCTGTTGTTGAGAGAAAAGTTTTAGAAGGTACACTGCTCGCCACTTGAATAGGACACCTCTAAAGTCGATTTTCTATAGTTAATTGCTGCTAAACCAAGCGATCTAGGAAAATAATTTTTGTTTTCTTATAAAGTTTATTTAAATGTAGTAATTAGACGAAAATTACAAAATTATTCAAAAGTTGTAAGTATACAAAAAACATTGTTAACCAATAAGTAACAAATTTTGGAGTCTTCTGTTTGCACCACTTGAATAGGACACTTTATCTAAAAACCATTTAAGAATATTTCAATCCTTTTCAAATAACAATATTACTTAAATAAGAAATTACTAACATGTTTTTAAACCAAAAAAAGTTTTTAATAGTGTGTTGAGACTCCTTTTTTCTCCAAAACCTCACACATTCGGTCTGGAAGGGATGCATACAATTTTCCCAAATAATTCAACGATATCGAGCCCCATGCTAATTTGATAGCTGCAATTAGTTCGGGAACGCTCGAATATTGCTGACCTGATCCATATACTTCACGTGTTAGCCATCGCCACACATTCTCAATGATATTCAAGTCCGGTGAATAGGGTGGCCAGTTTAATAACTCCACGTTTTGGCTCGCTATATACGATTTAACAATCCGGGCCGTATGTATAGGGGCATTATCATGTTGATAAATCCATTTTAGATTTGCAAAAAGAGTTTGGAAGTGTGGAAAGGCCTCTTTCAGTATACCATTATAACACAACGCATTCATGGTGGTTGGAATAAACTTAAGCTCACAGGTGCCATAATAGGAAATGGCCCCACATACCATAATACCTCCAGCACTGCTGTGCAACTTATCAAGATGGTGTGGTTCTTTTCGAAGATCATGAAAATAGTAGCTTCCAAATTAAACTTTTTTTCGTCCGAAAAGACAACACGTTGCCACTCCGAAGTCCAGGTGACATGTGCGCGCGCGAAATCAAGGCGTTGTAACTTCCGAGCCGGGTTAAGAGGTGGCTTCTTCTTGATTTTTAGTTTCTTCAGGTGTGTAGCATTATTAATAACACGACGCATGGTTGTCAAACTTGCTTTAACGTTGCATTTTACCCTTATCTTGGCCAAAGAGTCGTGCGAATTGGAAGCTTCTCTTAATATAAGTCGCTTGTCCGCGATGGTAAGCACACTGTGGGTGCGGCCCTTCATGTTTTTACCATAATTAGCCTCATTATTTAAAAAATTTGTTATGGCGTGACGGCTCCTGTCGACTTTTTTTTGCTATTTTTGCAATAGAAAAGCCAGAATCCTTGTAAGCTTGGATTTTTCCTTTCTCCGACTCAGATAATGAAGTGCCACGCCCCATTTTAATTTTTTAAAATTTTATATACACTTCAATTAAAGCAAAAAGTTTAAGTAAACCAAAATTTGTGTGCACGTGTCAACGATACCGACCAAATAAAATGCATGTTCTATTCAAGTGGCGCAAAAATTCAATGGAATTTTTGCGAATGCTCACATAAAGTGCAAACAACTTTATAACGGTTCTATTCCAAAACTTGGAATATACCAGAATGAGCGAAGAATGCTTGCACAAAGATAATATGCAAAAAATACCGTTATTCTACCATTTCGTTTTCGAGTTACGAGCAGTTTTAAAGAGAGCATACAGGGTGTCTTATTCAAGTGGCGAGCAGTGTATATAAATTTTTGAAAAGCATCACAAGAACAGCGTTAGAGAAAGGCTTGTCACGTAGCGTATGTCATGTTGCGTATCATAATGAGTCAACTATAAAAAAAAGCTGAATTTATTTTTGACAGAATCAGCTATAAATATATACTTACAACATTGCAGATCATATTAAATTTAGTTGCATTAAAAAACTCGAACGCATTCAGCAGATTTTTGCTTTTTTGTGAAAGCAGACAAAACGGACTTCCGTATTCTGTCACGTTGCGTATGCCTTTTTGTTTACCTGTATCTTTGGACCTTACTGTCTACAACTCTCAGCTTTTACATATAATAAAGTGCTACTCAAGTGCTATCCAAAAACCAATATGCGGAAATTTATTATAACATTTTTCTTTGTTTTTCTTCATAATAAAGGCAACAAAATTCGTACGATTGTCACGTTCGTAGCTGTGGAAATGCCCATATGTACAATGTACTTATATAAATTTGTATTTCTAAGTGTACTTTATATTAATTAAAATATTATTATACTTATTTAAACAAGTATTATAACATTATTATATAAATAGGGTGACAAAAACGGAGTGTAATGAATTTTTTGTATTTTTGATTGAATTTGTTGAATTTTCTTAAGATGAATTCTTGTTAAATCTATCCAAGATATATAAACCTCTATTATTAAGTTTTCTTTATAATACTTAAAATATAATTATACATAAATATAAATATTCATATATATATATAATATGTAAATAAATTTATTTCTATATTTTTTTAAAATTAAATATTTCTTTTATTTAGAAAGCAAACGAAATACTACTCGAAAAAGACTCTGAAATAATTGAAAATATGACTCGCAAATGATTGCAAATATGACTCAAAAATGATTGCTAATATGACTCGAAAAAGACTCGCAAATCATTGCAAATATGACTCAAAATTGATTGGTAATATGACTCGAAAAAGTTTGGAAATACGACTAAAAAATGGTTTGAAGCTGCTTAGAAAAACGGGTTGTAAGCGACTCTTCAAGAAGAGTCGCGGCTAGGGTACCATTTTCTTCCGACCAAAGTATAATTTATGATCAGAGAACGAGCGCAATTATGACAATTTTAATCAGACGGAGGACTCGAAAAAGACTCGAATGTGAGCCAAAATTTTATAAAATGTTGGGTGGGGTGGTGGTATGATGTTGGTCGGTTGTGTCTCCTCTACCCACTCCTCTTTCCCATATCCGGATATTCTATCTAAATTCAAGAAGATTTAAAAGGTCTCGACTTCCAGGATATTCTACACAATTGGACCAAGCCTTTCGAACTTGTATCATTTCAAATGTGCTTACTTCAATCCCTGTCGGGATCACATGTTCATAAATTAGAGAGCGAGAATTTTAGACATGCGGCAACAATCGATGGCGATGGTGCTGTGCAATGAGAAGCCCTTCCATTCGTGTACATGGCGCATGGTCGTGGGTTCGAATCCCAGTCGAGCCCAAAAATTTGTATTTTTTTTTATTTTTCAGAAGTTCTTAGTATCTCCCGTGGTGTAGTTAAAAGTAGTCATATGTTGTTGAGGCCGTTTTTTGCAAACATATGTAAATAACAAATGTAACTCTTTAGACAATATCTGAGTGGCTGTTTCTGCGCTTTGCAAGATGACGCACAATGCGAGAGTTTCCAAACAAAGACAGTTGCTACAGAGTTGTTTTTCGCGTTTTTCACTTAGGTTCTCTGCGAAGGCGTAAAGATCTACATGTGTGGGTTCCAGCATGAGGCAAATCATTACTCTGACTTTTGATTAAACAACATCCGCGTGGACACGTAGCATGCAGAGAGAGAGACCAATGTTTCCCATAGTGAGGTGCCCACACCTGATGATTTCATTTCATTAAAGTAAATAAAAGTCGATTTTCTAAGAGTTCAAAATAAAAGTTAAAAGTTTTTAAAATGTTATGTTTTAATTTAAATGGTAGAGAACTGAAACTATACCACAAACTTGAGAAGAAAAAATTTCAAATTGATAAAAGGTAGTATCAAAGTGATACTAAGAGTTTGACAAATCAAATTGATAAGACTTAGTATCAAATTGATACAAAAAAGTGTCAACCTGATACAAGTTAGTATCAATTTGATATTCTCGAAATATTATATTAATACTTTCGAAAATATCAACTTGATAATAGTAGTATTCAATACAATATACAATATTCAGTACTCAATAGTTTCAAGTTGTTGACTAAATATTGTAATTTTGACCAATTTATATTTAGATGTGGTACTAAATACTTAACTCTCTGTATTTCTTAGTTCAATTAAATTAATTTTAGATCTTAGATCTTATATTTATTATAATACAAAATGATTCATAAAACACGTAAGTAAATTTAAAGCTTTGGATAAGCATAAAAAGCTGATCTCTTTGTTGTTTTTGTTTATTTAATCTTCCACTTATTTTCTTTAAAAAAAAAAGAGCAACTACCCCTCTTTGGGGCAGAGTGTAAAACGAAAGGAAAAGCCAAGAAAAAACAAAAAAAAAAGAAGAAAACATTGAAAATTGTTTGCAAATAAAATGCAAGTGAAATCTAGCGCATTCATTTGCAACAAAAGCACGACAAACAAATGCTAAACTATTGCATTTGGCTGCCATTGCCGTCTTGTTGTCCTTTATGGAGAAGAGAGAGCCTGCAGGATATCCTGCACTGGCATCAGGAGCTGGGTGAGAAGAAAAAACGAATATAAAATAAAATAAAATAAATTGTTCAATTTAACAAACAAGCAAAAGCAACAGCCAGACCGAGAGCCAGGTGAGTGGGCTTAAGCGGCGAGGAGAAGGCGTGACCGCTGATGCTGCTTGTGCTGCTGGCGACGGGGTCAGTGCGCGTGAAATTTTCGTGCGCCATTTTATGAAGCGGGGAACAAAAAGCTGGTTTACTGTCGCCACTGGACGGACGAATCGATGGCCTTCTTGTGGAATTCAATTTATAGCCAACAATTGTGGCCTAAAAAATATAAAAGAAAGGAAAAACCAACGAATTCTGGATTATAACAAGTCTTTAACCAATTTTTAGTTTAAAATAAAGAAAACATTTTTGCTTTTTTTGTATTTTTTACGATGGCCAAATCTATGGGGACGTGTCGTTAAAAAGAAACGTTTTCAGTTAGGTCACGCTAAAAAGTTTCCAACTTTTCGTTGCAACTGTCAGATTTACAACCATAGCTCCGGGCGGACTTTTCTAATTGTTTAGTTTAATCCTTTTTTCTTACATTGCTTAGCAATAAACTTTCTGCTCTTGTGTTTATACCCTTGCAAAGGCTATAAGAGCTTTGAACTGAAGTTTGCAACACACACGTACAGAGCCACAGTCGTCGCAGCTCTAGCTCGTTGTGGCTGTTTTTGCTGTTGATTCGCATTGGAGTTCCCAAGCGATTATGGCATTGCAGTCCTGAGGAGGGAGTTATTTTTCGATTGTGGCTTAGGTGAAGACCGCTGATGACTTGGTAGAGATACCAATGAAACAGCTGTTCGGTTAACTAGCAACCTCTGTGGTGTAGTGATTTCCTGTTTTAAAGTTATGTTCAAACTTAGCGAGACCTAGAACCGACAAAAACTTTAAGGTTTACGCATAGAAATATTTATTTCCAATCCCATAAACTATATATTTTCCTGATCTTGGCGACTAGCTGGGTCGATTTAGCTTTGTCCGTCCGTCTTTTCATCTGACTGTTCCTTTGTCTGTCCGTCTGTCTGTTTTAAAGCTATGGAGCCTAAATTTTGCATAGGGTCTTCGTTTTACTGCGCGGTTTAATATGTTGGAATCTATATCGTATGGATGCCATAGGACCGATCGGTCTTAGTGAGAACCACTTTTTTGTTTTCAATGTCAGCGCTCCCAAACTCGCTCATTTTTAATCTCATATGCTTTTAAACAGATTTGCGAAATTTGGTTGGAATCGGATGACTATATCTTATGGCTGCCATAGGAGCGATCGGTCAGAAACTATATCTTAGTGAGGAAAACTTTTTTGTTTTCAATGTTAGCGTTCCTAAACTCGTTCATTTTGAATCTTTTATGCTTTTAAACAGATTTGCAAGTTTTGGTCAAAATCGGATGACTGTATCTTATAGCTGCCATAGGAACCATCGGTCGGAAAATGGAAATTAGTGAGAAAAACTTTTTTGTTTTTAAGTAAATCGTTCTTAAGCTGGGTGATTATTAATATTAAACGCTTTCAAACTAATTTAAAAAAGTTGATCGACATCGGGTGACTATATCTTATGGCTGCCATAGGACCGATCGGTCGAAAAAATGGGTTTTGGTAAGAAACTTATTTTTGTTTTCAATATTAGCGTCCTTAAGCTCGCTGATTACTAAATTCATATGTTTTCTAATATATTCGCAAAATTTGTTCGAAATCGGATGACTATATCTTCCGACCGATTGGTCGGAAAGTTGGTCTTAGGGAGAATAAGTTTTTTTTTTCCACTTGATCGATCTGAAACTCGCTGATTGTTTTTTTTATGCTTTCAAATAGAATCGCAAAATTTGCTCAAAATCTGATAACGATAGGTGGGAAGTAAGAAATATTTTTGATTGATTTTAGTGTGAGGGTTGTTACACTCTGATAATTCAAAACCAGCTTTTGCAAAGGTAGAAAACAAGGCTGCAAAACCCCAAAAATTTTTCGGAATCTCTGTTTTACTGGCTTGAACCAAAATTTACCAACGTTTAAGGTTCGGAAATTTGAGGTTCGAGGTTTTTGGGCGAAGGTTTTGGTTCGAACCTTGGTTCAATGCACATTTTTCCCCAATATATTTAAAATAACAATACAATAGGTATACACTTGACGCCTACATACATTGTTAGTCCGCACTTACACTGTGAAGCAAACTACATAAAGTTCCTCATGAAGTTTTTGTTTGTAGGGAAGAGTTGTAGGGGGCAGTCGAAGCAGGCAAAGCTTCATGGTAAGCTGGCATTGAAGTTTTTCGATATGTATATGTTTAAGATGAAAAATTTGTGACAGTTTTCTCTGATTTAGTGTCTTTTTATGTTCTGTAACAAAGGTACAAAGAATATTTGTGCAAATGTATGTAACTGCCAGAACAAAGCATCTCTGACCCTATAACGTGTATACATATATTCATTTTCACAAGTGCAAAGTATATCATAGTCTGGCGTGACCGACTTTCCGTATTGTTATATTTCTAATTGTCGACTCTGCTGTTAGGTACAAAGAAGGCTACCCAAATAAATTTTAATGTGTATAATTTTTTTTTTTTAAACCGAACCAAAGCTTGGGTTTGGAATAGGTTCGGGCTCCTCTTTTTTTTATTTATTTATTTAGAGTTGACAAAAAAACGCTGTCAACAAAAATGTATATACGTTACAAAAATTTTTATGAGCTAATGAAGCCTATCAAAGAATATCTAATAAAATTACACTAGAAGTTACAGAGACGGGTAATATAACTTTTTGGGTTCTACTTTTTAAATAGGACGAAATCCAGAGCACAAAATAGGCGGGAAATCCTAACCGATCAAGCTTATACAGGAGGAGATCATGGTTTACAGAGTCAAAAGCCTTACTAAAGTCGGTGTAAATGACATCGGTTTGCTTTTTCTTAAGGAACCCATCATTAACCAATGAAGTAAATTCAAGCAAATTGTTCATAGTTGACCTACGCTTTATAAACCCATGCTGGAAAGCTGATAAAATCGATTTGCAATAATGCTGCAAGGTGGAGATTATAATCTCTTCAAATAATTTAGGAATAGCGAAGAGCTTAGCTATGCCTCTGTAATTGGAAATATCAGATTTTCCACCTTTTTTTATGAAGAGGAATAATATAGGACTCTTTGTAAAGAGTTGGAAAGACTGAAGAATCGAGTGATAGATTTAAAATCTTAAGCAAAGGTTTGCACAAGGAACTACAGTACTCTTTAAGAACACAACTAGGAATGTTGTCAGGGCCAGAGGAGTATGAGGATTTGAGAGATTTCAAATGCGAAAGAAGGAAATCGAGTTAGAAGATGAAATGTTATAAGAAGTGTTAGTAAAGTGGATAGATCAATAAGATGATTGAAAAAAGTCTGCGAATAGGTCAACGGCAGCGGAATCATTGCTAGCCTTTTGGTCACCTAGAAAAAAAGTAGAAGGTAAAGATGAACATCTACGCTTAGAGTTCACAAAGCTATAGAATTGAATTTTGCACCGGGCAAGATAATACTTATAGCACTCTGAGTTAAAAAGTGTAAAGTTGGATTTTGCTATTGAATATTTAGAAAAATCAATAGCATATTTTTCGCCCTCGTTAATCGGTTCAGGGCTTGGTTCACAGTAAAAAAAGAGCCGGTTCGGTATAAAAACTGGTATAAAAATTTCGGCATAGACGAAATTAGCTAGGCCTCGTTTTAAATTGCAATATCTCGGGAACCAGAGTAGCTAGAGACATGAAATAAATTGCCAGTGATAGAGAATTAAACAAAGCTCTTGAAAACTGTTAAAATTGGTGACCAGCAGTGAAAACACTTTCCGGTATAAATAAAAGAAAAATATAATGTGATGGTTTTGATAGTTCGAGTTGGACCCAACCTTAAAGCCAATTACCTGCAAGTTTGAAAAAAATTGAAGATACTCTTCATAGAGAAAAATTCAAAAATATATTATTATTTATTTTATTTACTCGTCGTCTATTTTCGTCTATGAGAACATTCGCTTCATTCGATTCAAAAGTTCTTGAAAAAATTGCTGCTGGACGGATAATGCGAGCCAAGTAATGCAGCATTAGAACAACAGCCAACAGTCCTCTTTCCGTTGGGACAACTACAGCGATAACGTTTTACGCCATCTATGCTATTATAATTTGGAATAAAATCGACATGGACACTGTAGAGCTTGCTGTTAATATGCTTATAGCGAACCTCGATGATTTCCAGGATTTCTGCTAGGTAATATAATTCCTATACGATATCGTCTTGCTAGCTGACACTCCCAGCACATTGCAACGTATGGTCAACCGCCTTGAGAGTTATTGTGGCTTATGGGGAATGGAAGTAAATATGCTTAAATCGGAGATTATGTTTTTTTTTGTCAACGTGGAAGGCTGGCTGCGGACGAAAAATTTACCTATCAAGGGAACCCAATAAAAGTTGTAAACGAATATAAATACTTGGGAATTATATTTGCGCCAAGCCTGACTTTCAACAAGCACCTAAGCGAAAAAAAAACAGGGAGGCCAAACAGGGGATCAACATGACGTGGAATAGTTTCTTAAGCAAGCCGAACATAAACCTTAAAGCAAAATGGAATCTTTTTCAAGCTGTTACCCGTGCAGTACAAACTTATGGCGCGCAAGTATGGGGCAACTCTTTATTTGATGAAGTAAATGCGTTGCAACGATATTTTATTAAGAAAATACTGAGGTTACCTGCGAATGCCCCGAACTATGTGCTGAACCTTGAAACTGGAGTAGAAGAGGCGTTCCACTATACATATAATTTGCACCTTAGATACATTACCAAAACTCTATTTGAATTTGAACCCATCCGACTACCGCACATTCTGTCAAATGTAATCAGAAGAGAGAAAATTTATTGGTACGACCTAGCTATGCACCTTCGAGCTTCGGATATCCAACTACCTGATGAAGTAAATCAAACGGAATGGTGCAATATATGTATCGATCTACTAACTCAAATGAAACTTGAGAGGTCAAATCAATGAATTGACAGTGCACGAGCCAGCGAAACTAGGATTTACAAATACCTTGACTATAACAAGGGATCTGAATTTTGCTGTGAAAACTTCCTACAGAAGAAAATATCTTGGATTATAAAGGGTATGGTTAAAGGGAAACTCTTTTAATAATACCCGGTCAAGACAATGCAACCTATGTAATCTCAATGAGGATGAGACGATGCAACATTTTTAAATTGAATTTAGATGGAGATATTTCAAAAAGACATATTTAACTGAGGTAGAGATTGTGGATGTTTTAAATGGGAGTGATGATGAAAATAGGTCAAAACTTGCAAATTACATAGAGCAAGCAATAGTCTTTAAAAAAAGCTTAATCGAAGAATTTTAGTTTCACTTTATGTTAATCTTCATATTTTTTGTATTTAATATATGTTAAAAACGAGAAGGCCAAGCTAACTTCGTCTGTGCCGAAGTTTTTATACCCTTGCAAATGCAAATGTCACAGTTTAAGAACGCTTACATAAAAATCCAAAAATTTTGTAACTAAAACCTATTTTCCGACTGATAAACGGCTGAAAAAAGTTTTTCTCACTAAGACTCAATTTCCGACCGATCGGCCCTATGGCAGCCTTAAGATATAGTCATCCGATTTCGGCCCAATTTTGCGAATCTATTTGAAAGCATATAAAATAAGTCATCAGCGAGTTTAAGGACGCTAACAAAACTAAACGCTAATAAAACTAAAACTAAGGACGCTAAAAAAATTTTTTTACCAAGACTCATGTTCGACCGATCGGTCCTATGGCAACCATAAGATATACTTTTTGTCGATCAACTTTTTCAAATTAGTTTGAAAGCGTTTAATATTAATAATCACCGACCTTAAGAACGATTTACTTAAAAACAAAAAAGTTTTTTTTCACTAAGACCCATTTTCCGACCGATCGGTCCTATGGCAGCTATAAGATATAATCATCCGATTTTGACCAAAATTTGCAAATCTGTTTGAAAGCATATAATATTATAAATGACCGAGTTTAATCACGTTAACATTGAAAACAAAAAAGTTTCTCTCACTAAAACCCATTTTTCGACCGATGGTTCCTATGGCAGCTATAAGATATAGTCATCCGATTTTGACCAAAATTTTTAAATCTGTTAGAAAGTATATAATATTATTAATGACCGAGTTTAATCACGTTAACATTGGAAACAAAAAAGTTTCTCTCACTAAAACCCATTTTTCGACCTATGGTTCCTATGGCAGCTATAAGATATAGTGATCCGATTTTGACCAAAATTTGAAAATCTGTTTAAAAGCATATAATATTATTAATGACCGAGTTTAATCACGTTAACATTGAAAACAAAAAAGTTTCTCTCACTAAAACCCATTTTTCGACCGATGGTTCCTATGGCAGCTATAAGATATAGTCATCCGATCCGGTCGGTTCCGACATATTAGCAGCGTGCAGTAAAAAGAAGACTCTGTGCAAAATTTCAGCTCGATAGCTTTAAAACTGAAAGACTAGTTTGCGTAGAAACAGACGGACAGTCAGACAGACAGACGGACAGACAGACGGACAGACAGACGGATGGACAAAGCTCAATCGACTCAGCTCGTCGCCCTGATCAAGAATATATATAGTTTATGGGGTCGGAAATGAATATTTCTATGCGTTGCAAACTTCTGGGCAAAATTATAATACCCTTTGCAAGGGTATAAAAAAACAACGTTTATGTAATATTATATGTTAGATAAGACTGGTGATCTTCCGATCTTCTTTGTGCTGAGAACGATGCGGTATCTTGAGACGATCTTGGCAGCCGTATGTAGTACCAGCTGAAGATGAACCAGAAAAGAAGATGTGGCTGACGGTTTATACATCAAGCCACTAAAGTTAATTAAAAATGTCTTAAATTTTGTTATATGTTTTAAGAAAATAGCGATGAATAAGAAACTACTACTACTACTACTACTAATACCTTAAGCTCGTCCTTCGTGAGTCTTGAAAATTCTAAAGGCGCTGATGTATTTAATAGAGTTAAGATACTTCTTTTTCGGTTGTAAAGCTTTTTCTCAACTTTAATTTAAAATGAGAAAATATTCTGCTTCCTACTTCTTTATCTGAGTTCAAACTCTTTTCAAACTTGTTGTTGAGATACCCAGCGATTCTGCATAGATCACCAACTTTGTTTAGAAATTGTCAGACTGTTATCCAGATTGTGTATAGAATTATATATTTAATGAGCACGGTTGTAAATTTTATTTTTTACTGACTCGCTCAGTGTGAGCGATCTGGTTTTTATTAAGAATTTCTCATCCTTTAACTTCTAACTTATCTTAAGGATGTGTGTGTAGTCACATCCGCGTATGTAAATATAAGAATGCATTTGTGAAAGGAATACACATTGCCTCACACGATGCATATTAAGTGGCGGGGACCGGATGACCTGTTCAAGTGGTGTGTCAAAACCTTAATTAAATTTAATGTTACAAAGAACGACATAAATATGATGCTAAGTTATGATAGGCTGTGTGTTGTGCATATGATATCTAATGCTACATGTGGTTTGAAGTCTCGTCGCATGTTCATATTTGAACAGCTCCATGAATGGCTTCAACAACCCAACTTATTTTGCTGATTTTTTGAGACTTATTTGCTTCTTCGGTGTCCAGTTGAGCACTTTTCCTTTTAAATGCTGTCATCAGAACCAAAAACCTCGCGAAAGCCCCGATCCACAACTAATATATCATTTGCTCGCAAAAGTCTCATTAAATAAGTGTTGGTAAGATTTTTTTTCATAATTGAAGCATCGTTTTCTTTTCCATAAAATGATGGTATTAATGGTTATAATATGACTTTTTCATATCAATTAGAATTCGAAAAACGGAAAGCGGACAGCATGCTTATATTAGCTGTGACAGAATAAGATAGGGCGGCCGGGTGTGGTGCAGCGGGTACGGAAGGTGTGGGTTCAATCGTAGTAATATTTTCGAACATATTAATGTGATCTTAGTCATTTCGGAGTAAAATTGATATGAAACAAATGTGGAAATGACTGTCAGTTCATATCAAGTTTTGTTCTCAGTGTATAACAACTTACACACAGACTAAGTAAGCTAAGCCTTCTCATTTTCTGCTGTTGTTATTTCTTGGAAATTGTAACCATATTATAAAGAAGCCTCTACTTAGTTGCCCACATCCCTTGGAGATGCTTCTCTGTATCTTTAATGATGTCGTTACCAATTGAAAGTGGATATGCCAAGTTTTATGTTGTGATGCCAATGGCATCATAGCTGCCTGGGCATAAATCATGACTTGACTCTGCCATGGTGTCTGTGTGGCCTTTGGGAACACACACACACACACACAGACACACACAATCGTATTACATATCGTACCTTTAACAGCGAAATTTTGTGAAAGTAGGTGAAAGTAATATGCATAATGGAAGTAGTAGGTAATAACTTCACTTGCACTAAGCTTTGTAGGTGGGCACGTTCCTTCCTTTGGTTAGTTTTTGGGTTCATCTTGAAGTGCCTGTTGGGTATTTGTACATTTTAACGGATTTAATATGAAAATTAACAGCACACACACGTCGCTCACTCACTCTCTCTCTCTATGTGCGCGTGTGTGTGTGTGTGTGCGGGTAATTATCGTTCATAATAATGAAATCCTTGTGCCTTTTTCCCTCCCACTCAACAGTCAACAGCTGCACTTAGTTGAAAAAGTTCCTAAAATAGCTAAAGGCAAACGTCGCTGGTTCAAACCACCTTCCCGCCACTCCATCACAACTTAAACAATTATTCAAGACGTGACTTTTTGCCATTTAAATATTTATGCGCGCACGTTTTGCAACAACAAAACAAAAATTACCAAAATGTAACATTTATGCCCCTCAAGTGGCTTAAATGCAAACGCAGAAAGACGGAGGCTGGTTAAGTGGATTAACAAATTACCACAATTATGAAGCATATATTATAACGAAAATGAATGCACAATTCAATTTGGTCTAAGCCGCAATAATAGGCAACATATAGCAAAGAGTTCTGCGGAAAAGTCCTTAAAGCAGATTTGAATACATAAGACAATGTGGAAAACCTTGTAAAACAAAAGATATCTTTCCAAAATGAAAATCGATTTCAAACTTGATTGAATTCTCTTGAAAAAAGATTAAAAATCTCGACAGCAACGTTTATCATCTCTCAAATTATTAACCCTTTTAGATCTAAGGCTATATAGTCAAAGAAAATTTAATATAGAAACTCAATTGGAAACACCTCTCCATTTTAATTGATGTTAACTTCTTATCCAGTGGCTTACAGCTAAAGGAGGCGAGCCCACTTCATGCATTACCACAGCCCACAAGTATAAAACACATGTCATGTCTTCGATTGTCGATAACTCGAAATGCTTTCGTACGCTTGTTCGTTTTTTGGTTTTCCTAATGCTTTCACACACAAACAGATATACGCGTGTATGTATAACATAGCATACCTCACAAGGAGCTGTACTTCAACCGAAATACTTTTCAAGGCTGCAAACCGGTCTGGAACCGAACCCCTGAGAACCGGTTCGGTTCGGGTTTTTTTGGGTTCGACGAATCGGACCATGAACCGAACCCCTACTATTTTTGAGTCCTCGAACCTGAACCGGACCACTTTTTCGAAAAAATAGGTTCGATTCACAAAATTAAGTAGTTTGCCCAACGACACACACAAGAAAATATTGCAATTCCTTGTAATCTTAATGCTATCTTTCAAGAAGTTCTCCAATCCTACGACATTTCTTTAGGTCAGATTTATACTATCACCGTCGATAGTGGAGCGATTATGGATCGAGCAGGAGAACTTTTAAATGACAACTGCAGAGCAGAAAAGGAGACTCAATTTCTGACCGATCGGTCCTATGGCAGCCTTAAGATATAGTCATCCGATTTCGACCAAATTTTGCGAATATATTTGAAAGCATATAGAATTAGTAATCAGTGAGTTTAAGGACGATAACATTAAAAACAAACAAAATTTCTTACTAAGAACCGTTTTCGACCGATCGGTCCTATGGCAACCATAAGATATTGTCACCCGATGTCGATGGATTTTTTCCAAATTTGTTTGAAAGCGTTTAACATTACGAATCACCGACCTTAAGAACGAAATACTTGAAAACAAAAAAGTTTTTTCCACTAAGACCCATTTTTCGACCGATCGGTCCTATGGCAGCTATAAGATATAGTCATCCGATTTTGACCAAAATTTGCAAGTCTGTTTAAAAGCACATAAAATTAATAATAGACGAGTTTAAGGACGCTAACATTGAAAACAAAAAAGTTTTTCTCAGTAAGACCCATTTTCCGACCGATGGTTCCTATGACAGCTATATGATATAGTCATCCGATTTTGACCAAAATTTGCAAGTCTGTTTAAAAGCACATAAAATTAATAATCGACGAGTTTGAGGACGCTAACGTTGAAAACAAAAAAGTTTTTCTCAGTAAGACCCATTTTCCGACTGATAGTTCCTATGGCAGCTATAAGATATAGTCATCCGATTTTAACCAAAATTTGCAAATCAGTTTGAAGGCATAAAATATTAATAATGAACGTGTTTCAGGACGCTAACATTGAAAACAAAAAAGTTTTTCTCACAAAGACCCATTTTTTGACTGACGGTTCCTATGGCAGCTATAAGATATAATCATCCGATCCAGTCGGTTCCGA
This sequence comes from Lordiphosa magnipectinata, assembly GCA_037044535.1. Taxonomy (NCBI): domain Eukaryota; kingdom Metazoa; phylum Arthropoda; class Insecta; order Diptera; family Drosophilidae; genus Lordiphosa; species Lordiphosa magnipectinata. The sequence continues at coordinate 90,199 of JBAMBO010000795.1, forward strand.
AATATTAGCAGCGTGCAGTAAAAAGAAGACTCTGTGCGAAAATTCAGCTCGATAGCTGTAAAACTGAGTGACTACTTTGCGTAGAAACAGACGGACAGACAGACGGACGGACAAAGCTCAATCGACTCAGCTCGTCGCCCTGATCAAGAATATATATAGTTTATGGGGTCGGAAATGAATATTTCTATGCGTTGCAAACTTCTGGTCAAAATTATAATACCCTTTGCAAGGGTATAAAAAACGCGAAGGAGCTCAACCTACAAAATGTGCCAACTCTTGCTAACTTTTTAAGATTTTTGCATTCAAAGTTCTTTAAAAGAGCTCCTCCTAAAAACATCTGAATCGAACGTAATTCAAAATAAATCAAGGAGAAATCTTGGTACATAGAACTTAATCTATCAATCTAATCAAAAAGTTAACAAGAATTACTCATACTATATGGGACTTAGACAGCACAGGAAACGCCTGGGATAACAACTTAACTCTCAGCACAGGTCCTGGGGGTGATCTGTCATTTTGCTGGGGAACCAGCAGCGTGCAAATATTGGTAGGGGATAGTCCCAAGTGGACACTTATGCCAAGTTGATGAGGCGGCCCGAGGGACGCCATCCATGGACCCAGAGGTCTGAGGGATGTCGTCGGTTAAGTTGTCTTCAGAGCCTGTTTGTAGCCAATTCAGATACAAGTCTATTGGAGTGGGCCACCAGTCGGCCATGATACCTGCTGTAATGCATATTGCAAATTGCGTTATAAAGTTGTATGCCTCACATACCAGGGAGCATCCAAGATGCGCTTGAGTACACGGCTGGCTTATAGAAGATTCTAGTTTCTTGAGTGTAGTGGAGCATGCCGTACCCCATAGCGGGATCCCCCAGGTCCAGGAAGGCATGATAATAGACTTGTAAACAAGGATCTTGGATCGTAACGAAAGTCTGCTACGAGGCTTGAGAAGACAATCAAGAAATTCTTAATGCGACTTTTCAAAATTCCGCTTTAAATGACTTAACGTCCGATTGCGAAGAAGAGAAGTTTATGAAAGCAATAGACAACAATAAACAAATGTCAAATATAAATTCTGTAAATGATGTAATAGATTCCTTCGAAATCGACAAAATGTTTTAAAATTTTGGGTAAGGTCAAAAAATCAAGGACTTAGAAAATATTGCCTTAACTATACTTGCTGTTCCAGAAACTTTAGCTGCCTTTACACTTATCATATATCTCTAAATAGTCGATTGTCAAATTTCTCTAAAGAGAAACTTTTATTAAATTGAACCTGTCAAATTACATCAAAGAAGGCTACATTTTCTCAATATTTCGAGTTATTTGCTTTGCTATTACATTGTCGTCAGAGAGTCTCTTTAGAGATATATGACAAGTGTAAAGGCAGCTTTAGGTCTCTGTTGAACGAGCCCTTTCAACGCTTAAGTTTGATCTTTCTAATCTAAGAGCTGGTATAGACGAACAGCTCCTAGAAGATATCACTTTTATTAACTTAAACTAAGCTGTTCTCAAAAGTTGTAAGTGTCAGCTTATGAATTTTATAATTAAAATTAGATTATTGTAATAAAGTATATTATTTAAAAAAATAAGTATTAATAAATCGAAACTATTCTTTTAGTTCAAGCGAACCAAGGTTCGAACCAAAATCTTGGGTTCAGCGGTTCCAGGAACCGATCCGCGAACCGAACCTCAGACTTTACAACGGGTTCGAACCCCCGGACCGAACCTTCTGCAAAATTTTAGAGCTTTGCAGCCTTGATACTTTTACTCCCTGGTACATTACGTTTTAAAGTATCTACCTTACAACAGCGCATACTATGTTTATCGTTTGGTTGTCCACCCATCCACAATGTCGATTACATTTCTTAGATTAATATGCAGTAATGCAGCTGTAATGGAGCTCCGTAAAAGCGCTCGGCAATCGCCCTCTTTGTCGATTACAAGTCAACTGGTTTCGAATGCTAGCAGTTCACAAAGTGGACATGCTAATGGAAAAGTATATTGCGTTGTAATCGATTCTGTCTGGCACACAGCCTGCGAAGTGTTTAAGAGGTGATCAGTTCTTTAATGTGCATTTGCGTCGCTGGGATAGTGACTTGTAAAGTTGGCAGTTTCGCAGCACAAACACGAATATAAATTTTACACAATTAACCGCTGACCATGTGTAGGCGACTGTACTACCCAGCAAACCATGTTCGGAGCGCTCCAAATTATGTGTCTGAAAAGAGCCGAGCTTAAGAGCGTTTTTGGAGTAAACACATCAATTTGAGAGTTTTCGGAGCATATTCAGTGCTATCTAGGCACGGGTTCATAAAAAGCACTTATGTCTGAGCATTTCCGGATCTGCACTCCAATATGCGTCTGGAATGAGCCTTTCAGTAGCCCTTCAAGTGCCTAGAAAAGTAACTTTTATATGTATTTTATGAGGATTTTCTATGCTTTATTGGGAGGGTGAAAGCACTTATATCTGTGTCAGAAAAGAGTCAGATTGGGCTCAGAAATCTTCCACATTAAGTGCGACCGGTATCATAGAAAAAACGCTCATTCCGGACTCTTTTTTGTGCACAATATGACGGTGAATGCTCATACAAAAATATCAGAAAAACGTCAAAAAACGCACATATTGTTTGCTGGGTACTGAGCTCTTTCTTTTTGCATACAAAAGCGGCAGAAGGCTAAGAAGAAAAACAGAACTTAAATGGGAGAGCGTCAAATATAAACATACTTTTGTTGCTGTTTTTGTTTCAGTCTTTCACACAGAATTATACAGGCACAGACGGAAACATTATCTGTTGTCACTCTCTCACGAGCAGTTAGCAGCTTTGAATAAAGAGATGATACTCTCTCGCGCTTTACATCATTGGCGCAGGTAGCAGCTCTGAAATGCGTTCAAGAGGATTGTCATCAATCGAAAAGGCTGTGTTCGATGAAAAGTCATACATTTACACTTTTTAGCGTTTAGTGGGAGGGAATTAACCGAACACCATGTATGCAGACAGTTTAAGTCCAATTGAAGAAAGAGAGGTGACAACGGGTCCTTATAGGACAAGCAGAGTTTTAGGTCATCAGCGTACATCAAAGCATGCGAATGAAGCAGGACGTGAGGGATGTCGTTAATGAACAGATTAAAAAGTAAAGGTCCAAGATGACTACCCTGAGGTACCGCAGAGAGTACGCTGAGGGATTCAGAAAGCGACGAATTGAAACGGACACGCTGGGAACGGTCTGTCAAATAAGTCTTTATCTCGAAGGTTTAGAGAAAAACCAAGCAGATACAATTTAGAATTTTAAAGGCTTAAATTAAGCACGTTTGGTTCATATTATGGAATTTAAGTTCTTTACCAAGCATTATTCTTTCTGAAAATAAGCACATAAAGTTCTTAATTTAGTCTAGATCATGCTTATTTTGAGCTCTTTAAGTTTTTAAGTTTTAAGGACTTTTTAAAAACGCTCTTGAAACAAGAATTTTCGTATTTAAATCAAGAATTTACTGGCTTATTGATGTTTAGAAACTGAAAATTCTTGATTTAAGTATGTAAATTCTTGATTTTTCTCTTAGTGCACGAAAAAACCCTTAACAACCTTGAGGTTGTGCTCTCCCATTGCAACAGATTGTTCAAAAGGCATAGATTTTCTGCTCGTGGATACTAGGTACTGCGTCTTATCATCGTTTACCGCTAAGCCCATCAGTTTAGACCAGGGATGACCAAGCCCTGCATTCGTTGTTATCTTACGCATGCCATAAGGCTACATAGAGCAACAACAAAATCATAAGCGTTCTCTTCTCTCTTTCTTTCCGAGTGAAGGTTTTTTTGACTCAGGTATTCTTACGCAAAAAAAAATTCAACATATCCGGACTAAAATCAATCTCAAACAATGTCAGAAGTCGGTCGAGCCCGGATTTGGATCGGGAGAGCTTGACTTTAGCTCAATTTAGGCTTATTTCAACAACACACGGGATTGATTTTATCTTGTTATTCGAGCTCCATTTGATCCCTCAGTCGTCTTAAGTCTAACAAAATGTGATTGTGTTTTGTGCCGACCACTGCCGTAAAGCTAGCCTGCTTTGTCAAAAGCTATAGGCTGCACCTCCAACAGTTGCTCCTCCACTTGCTTTCACTATTCTGCCACCATCTTCTTCTTTTGGGCTTTTCTTATTTTGGGTTGGGTTGCTCAAATAGTTGTGAAATTTGGCTGTGATAAAGGGTTTCCCTCATTGGTATGACCTAATTTTCTAGCTATTCCATGATTTAATCTTTTCTGGCCAATTAACAGGCAAAAGTTGAACACAGATGTTGCACTGAGAACCTAACCAAGCGGCATGCAAATTGTCGGAAATAACATACAAGCAACAGCCGGGACAGTGGTCGTTGGTCGTTTCAAAGAAGATTCGAATTGAATTTACATAAAAAATACTGACAGACTGAGATTGGCAGCAGCCGGGACCAGTTTTTGGGGACAAGCATTTAAGCAATTGCAGATGAAGATAAAGAAAGCTTCGATGTGTGTGAGCAAATGTTTGCCTAAGATGCTGGCAGCAGCAACATCAGCAGCAGCAGCAGCAGGACGAGACATTGACAAGGACAATGCAGCCAAAAGAGCAAATGCGGGCGAACGCACCCAAGTGTGCAATGCAATTGAGAGTAAGAAAAAAAACGAAAGTAGGACGTGCCCACCCATCCTGACGGAGGATTTGCATGTACAAAAAGGCACAAATGAAGATGAAGGTGATAGCCCATCGATAAGCGGCTTAGTAAATAACAAATCCACCCTCTCATCTATTGTATAATCCCCCACCCCACACACACACACACGCGATCTCCCTGGTCCCCCTGCTCCCTTGCACGCGTGTGTTTTGGCAAAAGTTTCAGTCTGACTGACAGCAGCGCCAAGCCGCAAGGTATTAAAAATTAGCACGCAGCTCTCGGCTAACCGCAAGAAGTTGAGCTAAACCATAAAAGTGAAATTGATGTGAAGTCTGGAAGTCCTACGACCAAATTATGACACGTTGCTCCTGCATACATTAATGGCGCTGTTGCTGTCATCTTCTCCAAGTCAAGCCAGAGCGCGATTTCATATTTATGCGGTTAGCCCAAGTTGTAAGTGCACAAGGCATTAAAGGTCAGCATGTTAGGGTTGAAACTTAAATTTTATTTAAGTGTGACTAGCTTGCGATTTCATTAGAAAGTTTGACCAGCTAACTCAGAACTTTTTGTGGCACGGTCACTCTAGCTGTTGTTTAACATGTTTTGAAGAAATGGATTAACAAGACAGAATCAACTTACTGTAGCAAAACTTGGGTCAACTTAGTGTAGGTGGTCGCCTTGGTGGGTTGGCAAAGTCATGCCCCGGTTGGCCAGGCACGCAGAGCGATAGAGTAAGTAGTTAAAATAGGAAGTCGCTAATTAATTCAGACAGTTCTTGTATCAGCTAATACTATATGTTCTGCTCATGAGTGCTAAAGAGTAGAGAGAGGTAAAAGTTACTGTTGAGAGAAAGAGTCAATGTTACAATGTTAAACTTAGTTGGTTATATATACGTCTATTTCTAACTACTTAAGTACTAGTAAGTGACGTAAGACGTGCTTTTTACCTCATCATCTGTTCAAACATGAACATGAGACGAGACTTTAAACCACATATAGCATTAGATATCATTTTCACAACACTCAGCCTATCATAACTCAGCATCATAAGTATGTCATACTTTGTAACATTGCTGAAAAGGTTTAGACACACTTCTTGAAAAGGACCACTTGAACAGGTCATTCGGTCCCCGCCACTCAATATGCATCGTGTGAGGCAATATGTATTCCTTTCACTTACGCATTCTTATATATACATACGCAGATGTGACTACACACACATCCTTAAGATAAGTTAAAAGTTAAGGGATGAGAAATTCTTAATAAAAGGAAGATGGCTCTCCAGAGTGAGTCAGCTTCTTCAATAGCTTGACTTAGTTTGCCTGCAAGTGAATCCAATATCATTGTATGTGAATATAATTCATCCCCAACATAAGAATCAACCCTACAACTTGGAGACTTTTAACCCCGATCAATCATCATCGTTGTATAGATCACACATACGTGACACTGAGCTCAAGTGGTCATCGACTTAACTCGATACATGACCTTCGCACTACACTCAGAGAAAAAAATAGAGAATTTCACTCTTGAATCGAAAGTGTATATTCTCAAAAGTACGGTAAGAGTGAAAATTCTTGATCCAAGAGCGAAATGCTTGATCAAAGAGTGAATATTTGATTCCAACATTCTTGATTCAAGAGCTTCATTACTCAAAACCCTGAAGCCTTAAACACACATATACCCCGTTTATATGTGGAGAACTTACCGCGTATTTGTGCATTTAAACACTTTTGCTGGGTGTACACAGCGTCACAGAGAGTCACATGCAGTGTCACAGCGTAATGTGACACTCTGTATGATGTAAGACAATGTGAGATTCTGTAATGCAGACTACACCAAGTATAAATGATTAAATGCACAAATACGCGGTAAGTGACAGCGTTTTTCTCCACATATAAACGGGGTACCAGACGACGTCGCCTTAGCCCACTCGACTATCATCCATAAGTGAAACGTTGCGTCGAAACCATAGTTAAGAATATACGTAGTTGGTATTTTGACGGGCGGCAAGCAACAACCCAGCGCCACAAATTGCCATTACAAAATCGATTACTCCTAGATTACTTTGCCTTCAGTATGAAGGAAATCATCGCATACAATCTGCATTACTTTGCCGTATGCATGGCCGCTTTGTAAACGGAATGCGCACAGCCTGCATTACTAGTAATAAAACAAGTATGCCAGAGCCGAACTGCCATCGGATTCTCATTACGAATGCGTATATTTTTTTTAAAATTGTAATGCAGAATGTTCGCATTCCGTTTACATTTCAACACACAATTTAGGTCTTCAGTCCTAAAGCACTTGTAATACGATTCAATTTACTAAAGATGGAAAAGTATACGGGTGGGTAAAGTACTTGTTTTACGATGCAATGTACTATTGCTAGAGAAGTATATGGGCTTGTAATGCACGTGGATTACAGCCTATATGAGTGGGTAATAAGGTTTATTTTGGTTTATTTTAAATGATTTTATTTGTTATTCCTAGATAAATAATATGTATGTTTTTCCAAAGCTTTAATTTGTGCAGACTACAAATGGGAAGTACGTCGTCATCAGGGGGCATGTTCTTTTTCGTCAGCTTTTTAAGGATAACCAATATATCAATTTGGCATTTTTCAATTTTTTCGTGTTTTGAGTCTCCATCACTTTTGCCAATTAAGTTTTAAACTTTGCCAGTTTGTTTTTCCGACAATTATTTGTATGTACACTAAAATTAACTAACAACTAAGCCAAATTCAAGTGACTCCTCGCCACGTATGTGTCAAGTCACTGCTACACTTACACATTTGTTCTGCATACAAATACAAATTTAGAAATTAGAAGAAATGTCAAAAAACGCTTATGGATGAGGGGGGAAGGCACATAAGCAAACGAAATAGACATCTGCCCGTGTGTGGAACGATTAGTTATTTCAGTTTGTTTCTAATTACTATCGCTCTAGCGAAAAACAGCCGCTGTATTGCATTACTTTTCCATCAGGCGTAGTGCATACTTTCGGCAGAACACGTTGAGCTCTGCGCCGCTGGGCGTATTCAACGCTATTCTCTCAAAGTTTGCTTGGGTTTACCCGGGCTTAATGCCGAAATGAATTTTGGTTCCGGTACCGGAACCGGTAATGGGACCGAAATGGATGTTTCGATAGAATATATATTTTTAAAAATCAACAATAAACGAACGGATATCAAAACGTTAATTGGATGTATATATAGACCAAACCGAAATATTGACTGTTCCCAGTTAATTGAACTAATTTCTAGTCTTTCCTTGAATTATACTGATATAATTTTAACTGGAGATCTTAACAGCAACGTATCAACTAAAAAGCATCTTGTGCAAGATATGGAATCCCTGGGCTTACAAATAGTTAATAGCACAACACCTACTCAGTTTACAAAAAGCTGCAATACCCTTCTGGACTTATTCTTCGTCACAAACTCTGCAAAAATTTTACACTATGATCAGATATCAGCTCCAGTCTTGTCCAAACATGATTTGATCTTCCTAACTTACGATAATGACTTAGCTTATAGTGATGTCCAGATTGTGTACAGAAATTTTTAAGTCCATTGATTATGGTACGCTCGAAAGGGACTCAAATATACAGCCTTCCAACAGCGGACCTGCAGCTACAAGTACTTAATATGAATGTCCAAAGTCTTTATGAAAAGTGTGTAAAAGTCAAAACAAAAATTATTAGACCCACTCTAAAGCCTTGGTTTAACAACTACATCAAACACCATTTAGACCAACGGAACGCTGCCTATTCCAGGTGGAAGCGTTATAGAACAGATGATCTCTACACAGTTTTTAAGAATCTGAGATCAAATGTGATAAAAGTAATCAACACAGCCAAACGAAACTATTACAATCATAAATTTAACAGTGCAATATCGAGCAGACAAACTTGGAGAGAACTCAAAAATTTAGGAATAGGTAAGCTCAAACCAAAATTGAAGACTGACCTGGACGTAAATATACTTAATACTAAATTCACCCAAATAGCAGTTCCTGAAGCTACGACAAATATGTACCTTAATATTGATCCGAATTCCAACTGTAATAATAGCATTAGCTTTATGTGTGTAAGTTGATGTGATGCACTTGAATGTATCCTCAAGATTAAATCGAATGCAGTTGGGCTTGATGATATAAATCCTTAGTTTATTAAATTACTTCTTCCCCTTATACTTGATCATATCACTTATGTTATGAACACTGCCTTCACCACGTCCATCTTTCCAAATATGTGGAAAAAATTGCAAAAATACTACCGATTCCAAAATCATCCATTGAATATAGACCAATATCAATTTAACCATACCTATCGAAAGTCTGCGAGCACCTAATGGCAATTCAAATTCAACAATTTCTAACGATAAACTCCAAACTAAATGATTGCCAATCTGGGTTTAGAAAAAACAGAAGTTGCTGGACGGCAATATTAAAAATATCGGAGGATATTCGAAGACGAATGGATGATGGACAAGTAACTTTCCTATGTCTTCTGGACTACAGTAAAGCATTCGACATGACCGTGAATCATCAAATTCTATGCACAAAGCTCAACGCGACACTGCAACTAAGTTAACTAAATCCCACCTAAGCAATAGACAACAGGCTGTAGTCGCAGGTTTGCGCACCTCCGATCTTCTTTCGACTACCAAGGATCTGTTCTTGGGCCGTTATTGTTCTCTATGTATGTTAATGACCTCCCTAATGTCCTGTCCATCTGTAAGATACATATGTACGCTGACGATGTCCAGATGTATGTAAGTCGTCCGCTAAGTCAGTTAAATGAGTGTGCTTCTATATGTAATGAAGAACTTACAAAAGTAAATAAGTGGGCTATAGAAAATGGTTTGGGACTGAATCCGCTTAAATCCAAATGCTTGGTGCTGTACTAAAAGGCCCTTGATGAGCTGGAGCTGCCTAAGTTATGTGTTGATGGCATGCAAATAAGTTATGTTGATGATGCTACCAATTTGGGTATACACTTCAATAGTATGTTGTCGTGGAATGACCACATCAGTAGGGCAACTGGAAGGTTGTACGGATTACTTAGGCAGCTCTCTTTATCCCAAAAGTTTCTACCAATGCAAATTCGAATGACAGTAGCTAGAATGTATCTGATTCCTACACTATTTTATGGCGTAGAGGTTTTTGGGCATTGTGATGCAGCTAGTATGAACAAACTTAAAGTCGCCTTTAATTCTATAGCTCGCTATATATTCAATAGAATTAGGACTGAACACATAACGTTTTTTGCAAATAAAATTTTTGATCTTTGCCTTAGCCAAAGTTTAGGGCCCTAATCTTTTTACACAACATTATCACTCGCAGAGAACTAATAATTAAATATGCCCTAAAATTAAACTGGCTAGTTCTGAGAAACAGTTCTTCATATATGCTGCTCGCCACTGGAACACACTACCAAATTCTGTAAAATCCATAAAAAGCGCTAAGCAATTTAAAATTAAACTTAAAGAACATCTTCAGAGACAAAACATATAATACTAACTTTACCATACCTATTATTTTATATAATTTTTTTTTTGTGTTACTCCTGTTTATCAATTTTTAAATGTATTTATATGTATTGATTTATGTTTATAGAGACGATATTTATTAGTCAAAACATTGTTAGTCTTAAGGTATTATTATATAAGTATAAAAGAAAAATATTGTAACACATTGTCGTGACTAGTGCTGTAATTTAAAAGATATAATCTTGATGCACTGGGATAAAAAAACCAAATAAACTAAACTAAACTAATATTATTAGTTTTCGAATTTAACTTTAAATTTTATACGTTTAGCATTCTTGTGATTTGCTTGCAGAAACATAATTGCATTCAATGTGGTTGAGTCCATACAACTTTTTAGCGATTTCATTATAAATTACCCCAGAGAATAGGTGTCCCACGCTGACCATTTGTAACTGGAACAGAAAGCACTACTTTTGAAATCTAATACAATTCTGCGAACGTTTTGGAGTATTTTGACCACCAGTTAAGAATGTTTTCATGGTTTCGAGCACGCTTATGTGCGAGAAAAGTCTTAATGGAATCCACAACACACAATTGACACAATTGAACTGTTTTTATCAGCAAGTTTCTTTTCCTGCTATATCATATATGCCTTAACTTTGTCGGCGCTTTCAGATGAACTAGTATTAGAATTGCATTCATCATTCAGTGATTGATCAGCAACCGACGAAATGTGTGCATAAATATTTTGTAAATGATTGAGACAAGTATTTTTTGCTCAGTGCTTAGCGTTACGTTATATCTAGGGTCCAAAAATATGACTAATAAAAAAGCACTGTTTTCAAGAAAGAATTTCCCTCCTTTTTCTATGAGCAAAACCTTTTCGCTTCAGAGGGCGAATTTTTGTTATATTTCCTATATGCTGTGTATCCAAATGGAATAAAAATCACCCAAAACTAGATTTTCGGCTTGAAGTTTTGTTGTGGCAACGTCCGCTGGTTCTACTGTGCGTACAATTTGGCGAACTGAGTCTCACACTTTTCGGTTCAGAAGAAAGTCGTAATCTGCAGCCGCAAAACTGGAGCAAATATTGAAGATGTCTTCCGCCAGCAAATATTTTAGCATCATGTAGGCTGATCTCCAACGCGTGACCAAAACTACGATGCGCTGTGGAAAGGCGAATAAAAACCGAAACTGTACCGGTACCAACGTTTCGGTTTCGTTCTGGTTCTATCGGTTCCATTAATAACGGTAAACGGTTTTCGGTTCTCAAAAAAATATTTGCATGGGTTCCGATTCCGGTACGTGATTGGAATCGGTTTATTTCGGTATTTCGGCCCTACTGAGAACGAATTTAGCTCGCTTCCAAAAGCGAAATTCTTGAAAATTCAAGAACGAACTGAGTTTTTTTCAAGGGCGTTCATACTAAAATTATTCATTCTATTTTTTTCTTAGTGTAAGAATCGAATGTGGTCCCAAGTTCGCTACATTACTTTGACTTTAGAATTCATTTGTTAACCTCCTTCGTTTTAGCAATATTTTCAATATCGATATTTGATATATCGAGTCAAAGATTCTAAAGCGTTACAAATCAGAGATTTAAGAAAATGGGTCTTTTCCAAAAGATTGCTTATAACCATTGCTGGTTTTCGATCTATCTCATCTTTCCCATAGAAAAACTCATCTTCTTGATAGCCCTCTTTGTCGCATAAACTAGCAAATAGCAGTGAAAATTTTAACATTATCTAACACAAAGCAGCTATCTATAAATCTAGAGTTCAGATAAAGTTTATTTTCAACTTATGCCCACTGTCCCCTGCCACAGTTATTGACCGACGACTTTCTTACTTGTTTAACATCTTTTCTCCCCATCTATGGCGTCGCAAAGGCGCTTTGCTTGTACCTTTCCTTCCAAACTTTACACTGATCTTGGATTTCCTAAGCCACCAATCTCAATTTCCTCAACTATTATGTACACTCTTATACCAAAAATCCCAAGCATTTGATTTGATTTGAGCATTTTTTTCTTCTGTTTTGGATTGTGTTTTTCCTTAGGCGCATAAATTTTCTGGTCTAGAAAGGTAAACTCGTGCGACTTGACATGCCCGCCCCTGCCGGAAGGTCTGATAAAATCGTAGTTTTCGTTTCGGGAAATGCTTAAATGATGTTAGAGAAGACGACGACGACGACGACGACGCTCTAAATCCACCATGGCCATTTGTTGTACTTGGCTGCATGGGAAACGCAATGGGAATCAAAAGGGGAGAGTGTGAATGTGAGTTTGGCATGGCAGGCAAATGAATTGCTGCAATTTACGTAGCTCAACATTAGGTACAGAGCTGCAGTTGTTGTGTCATTTGAATAAATTTCCATTTTGCCAGAGTTTATGATGAGAAAGGATATTTGTTATTGAGTAACTAAAGGTAAAGAGCGGAGGGGGCCACGTCCACCGATAACGATACTCTACCGGTTAAAAGTCACAAGAAATTCCGCAACCAACAGTACCTCATCGAATGCCACAACGAATCACATTCTATCAACTTCTACGATGAGGTCAAAAAGAAATTACCGTATGTGCCGGCATAAAAATTAGAACTCTAAACAGACAACTATTTAAAATCATATAAAAATCACACAGACCTCAACCCCTTCGACCTTCCTTCCTCGACTGGGACTTGAACTCAGTACCTTCTGGGGACCGAACACACACACGGCATAGCCGCTCTGGCTGGCCTTGCCATCGGGCCAAAAGCTTCAACTATGTGTCTTAGAACGAAGAGGTCATGGCTCGAGTCCCAGGACCCAGGAGGGGTGGGTTGCATGCAACCGAAAATTGTTTAATTTTTTTTGCTTTATTTTAACAAAGTAAATTTATATATATATCAAATAAATTTTTAACTTAAGCTTTACAGAAAACTGTAGGATGGTTGATACTTTTCGAGATGATAAATTTTGTTTTTCAGATTTCTAAGCTCATTTCAAGGTTTATCAAACTCTCACTTGGAGACATGACTACCGGAATTGTTTGAATACACGTTGCAGATCCACTTTATGTTAATAAATTAATGACGTTTCCGGATAGAAGGTACCCAAAAATAGTAGCAACTACATTGAAAGAGTCGACTTCGCATTTTTCCAAAAATGGGAGGATCTAGCTGCGGAACACAGAGTAGACCTAGCCGTTTCCAATCCCTCCACTTGGAAGGACGGTCAGTCGAAACTGCTGGCGGCTATTCGCAACAAAAAAGTGAGGCGTACGTTCAAGCGAAACTCGGAATACGTACAAGATTCTTGACTATGAGCTAGGAGACGATACTTATTTCAAGGAACAATACGATACCTTAATCATATCTTATATTTTCAGAGCTAGAACTGAGATACTGTCCCTTAACTACATGCCATATGGTCCAGGTCTGTAATATGAATGCGAGAGAGGATGTTGCACACTTCATAGCCAATCGGCCCAGTCCTGAAGGAGCTTAGAGTCTATTTGCTGGGAAAGGCAATGCTTACGATGGATGAGTTGAAGGCGGTGCAGAAAAGCTACACGCCACGTGTTGAAATGAGAAAACTAAGTCCCGTCTCGTTTAACCACTCAATACGAACAAACGATCAAAACAAAAAAAGAATGTGTGTGCCAAGTCACTTTTAAGTCATTGTTAACCCACTGTTCCCCCCCCCCCCCCCCTCGTCCCCCATTGCTCATTTATGTACCCCATACAAACTTTATTTGGCATTTTCATCCACTAAGCGGTCAAATTTTCCAAACTTTCTTCCATAGTGCGCGCCTGCATATCTAAGCGAAGGTCTATGCCAAATCTTGGCTGTTGGTTGATAACACTACTTTACAGCCAAAAAGACCCATTTCTACTGAAACTATTTTTAAGTGTAGTTTGGATTGTAAGAGTAAAATTGGCTCAAACAGCACCTCCAGGAGGGCCAGGGCCAAGCTTCTCTCAATCTCTTGGCGTGTGTGCTTATAATTTTTCGCACAAGAGAAAGGGACCTACAGTTTAACGCCGAATCCCAACGGCAATAGTTAGAGAATTTTCGCTTTTTCATGGCTAGTTACTTCACAGCTGGCGCCAGTAGCTGATGAAGGTGATCGGGTGTGTAAAAGCTTTTTTCTAAAGAAAGAAAAAAACTTTTTCCATTAGGTGCACTTACATTTTATGCCATATCTCAATTCATAATGGTCAGATGGAGTCAAGCAATCGAAAGGTTTTTGAATGGTCAATAATCGCACAGAACACTATTTTCAAATCGGTTAAGTAGTTTGAATACAATAATAAAAAATTTTTTTTTTGAAAAATCGATTTTTTGCTAGAAAACGCAATAAATTTCGTTTCCAAACGCCTGGAAAAAAATTTTTAAAAATTCAAAAAAACTATTTATATTTTTTCTACTTAACCGCACTTCTTCGAAGAAAATAAGATATCGATGAACAAAATCTGAAACAAAGTGCTGAAAAAGTGGTATTTTAGAGAAATAAATTTTCATTTGCTTCGACTTTTGTTCTGTTCTAAAAATTTTTTTCTGATCTGGATATTCGCCCAATTCTAATATTGACCAAAAGACGAAGAAAATAGAAAACAAAATGTTCTAAACACTTAAAATACTCAAATTTGCCTGTTAGTTCCTTCACTTAAATTGATCCAGCTACAATATTTATTCAAAGATTTTCTTCAACAGTACCTTATTATCTATGTAGAAGTGCGATTCTTAAATCAAAAGAATAAAAATAATTTTTTTGGATTTTTTTTATATATTTCCTAGACGATTAAAAATGAAATTTCTTGCATTTTCGAGCAAAAAATCGATTTTTTAAAAATATTTTTGATCATTGTATTCAAACTTCTAAACCGATTTGAAAACAACGTTTTACGTTATTATTGACAATTTAATGACCTTTCGATTCATATCTTGCTTGACACCATCTGACCATTATGAATTGAGATATGGCATTAAATGTAAGTGCACCTATCGAAAAAAAGAAAAAAATGCATATTTAAAAACCGTTGACATGAAAAAATTTTTCAAATCGATTTTAGAGATCACTAACCCCAACTAAGCTTAAAAATTGTTTCAGTAGAAATGAGTCATTTAATTTTCTTTTTTTTGTAAACTAGTGTAATCAAACATTCAAAAAATTGTAAGCACAAGGCACAATTAGCCTAGCACAAACAGGTCACTTTAACGGGCTGTCAAAACCCAGTGATGGGCCAAAAAAAATATTATATCATGTTTTTACTCAGGAGAGACATTTATTTAACGGAAATAATATTAAGATTATGTAAATATTAAAAAATGATTTTGGACTTTATGTCAAAAGAAGGGGAATTCCGCCTAATGTGCAATGTCAGCTACCAGGAACAATCGTTTTTTGTTTCACATGCGTCATCTATAATATCTTTAAAACTTTGCTTTAACTCATTCAATGGCTTTAGTATTATCTATTTATCTACAAGCAATCATGATTGTCAAATTTACCAATCGCAATCGCTAATCACTGCATTCAGCGGGTAAAATCAGCTATCATAAATCCCACATCGTTAAGCGAAATTATCTGCTGAATGAGGACATTGTATAAACGTAAATTAAAAGGCATCTCAGTAATTTTTGATGAAATGTCGATTTAGCAAGTTTTGATATTTTGAAAAAACTTAGGGCTTGAACTTAGGGCTGTCGCGCCAACGTCTGATAACAATAATGGAATTGTAAGTTCAAAACTAAATTAGGTATAATTGAAATAAATAAAATTATCGTTAACTAAAAGTTGATCATTCATTCATGTTTTTCTATAATCAGCATGAAAAGCCTCATGCAATGCATAGTCAATTCCTAAACCGTTTCAAAAATGAAAGTATAATGCTTCGGGAGAATCTAATAGAACCAAACCGTTTTAACAATTTGTGTTTGCTTTCGAACCGATCGAATTAATTTAAAGCTAAAAATTTAATAAGGCAAAATATCCACTACACTTTTTGCTGTTATCAGATTACTGATCCTTTGTCTATGTCTTATGATCCGGCTCGAAGGACCAATGAAAATGTGGTAGGACAATATTTCGACTGCATTTCTTATAAAAAGGGAGTAGGAATGTTTCGGGGATATCGATAACATTTTCTAAAAACTTAATAGGTGTCAAAAGTCGATGCGATACAGCTATGTTCGTCGTCCATCTCAGAGACTAATTTTTGCATGTACAGGGTGTTCATTTGTCTTGGAATTTGACTGCAGCGCTATTATTTAAACCCCCCCCCCCCCCAATCTGTTCGGCATTGGCTCGGCATTGGCTCGACATTGGCTCGGCATCTGCTCGGCATTGGCTCGGCATTGGCTTGACATTGGCTCGGCATCTGCTCGGCATTGGCTCGGCATTTGCTCGGCATTGGCTCGATATAGTATCCTCTATTGTATGGTACAGATGCAAAGGCAATCTTTCAAAAGCAGAAAACTTTCAGGGAGTAGAAATACCATCTACAAGATCACCTGCCGCTGTTTCCTTTCTTTTTTTCTGTAACCCTTATTTATTGTGAAAAGAAAGAATTGGTTCGGTATTGGCTCGGCACTGGCTCGGCATTGGCTCGGCATTGGTTCGGCATTGGCTCGGCATTGGCTCGGCATTGGAAAGTGGGTAGAAAAAGTGTGGGAACTGAGTGGGAAGAATGTGGGAAGAGTGTGGGCTCCCTCAATAGTATATAAATCAGCAATGGCAATCTTTCAAAAGAAGAAAACTTATAGGGCGTAGAAACACCAGCGACAAGATCACTTGCTGCTGTGTCGTTTCTATTTTTGTTATTTTCAAAATAAACCCTTTTATTAAACAATACAACCTCTCTCCTTGGTATATAAATCAGCAATGGCAATTTGTCAAAAAAAAGAAAACCTTGATACAACTAATACGGTTAACGCTGCTCTTAGTAGCACTTACTCTCCTTTCTCTCCCTCGCTTTCAGCAAAAGCTATATTAGTTGTATTATGCTTACGAAGTAATGCGGGAGTACACTCTCTGTTACTCTCTCGTTGTTGCTGAGAGTATCTAAGTGTCTTTTTTGTTTGTGTGGCAAAGCCATAGACAATGACCCAGCAAACAGAGTCGCAAGCGACTCGCCAAGAAGTTTTATTTAATCGCCCGCAATATCGCATTCTGATCGTTTTCTGATCGTCTGTTGGGAGAAAGTGAGCCACTTCAGCGACACTTTCAGAAGAGTCGCGGAACAGTCTTCTGGAAGAGTCGCAAGAGAGCCTTTTTAAAGAGTCGCAAAAGAGTCTCCCAGAAGGGTCGCCAAAGACTCAATTGAAAGTTTCGCAATAGAAGAGCCATCTAACTATTACGTTTTTATTACCAATATATAAAAATATAATAATAAAATAAAAATAATATAAAAATATATATTAAACTCTTTCACGCGTCCGCACAGTTGTCAAATCAAATTATTACTTCACAACTCAAGCAGCTTTATAAGAAAATTTAGCTCTCATTTGCTCAGAAGCAATGTAAGTTGTTTTGTAAAACTTCACTTTTTGACTCTAGTCTCTGAAAGTTGCGCTTTTCCGTTACTTAAGCTACTCCCGCGCTTTCGAGATAATGTATTTGTTTATGTAAAGTTGCTCTCTTTGATGCTTGTCTTTGAAAGATAAGCGGTCCCGTTATTTAAGTAATTTTTCATTCCCTCTTTTTCGAGATAAGCTGACTACCGCCAAACGATCGCCTGGGTGATTGAATCTTCTGGCAACCTCCCCCGCGGCTCTCAGAAGATAGCTAGGTAGATGATTCTTCAAGAAATCTTCCAGAAGACGCTCTTCTGCGATCGGCGACTAAACAATCTTCCAGGAGTCGCGGGGAAGATTGCTAGAAAATTAAATCTTCCAATAATCTTCCCCGCGACTCTCAGCAGACTCTTTCTGGCGATTGGCGATTAAACAATCGCTCCATTGTTTGCTGGGGAATTGTAAGTGCAAGTTTTGTGGGCGGCTGTGCGGGTGGGTGGATGTTTGTGTTCATGGGTGTGTGTTTGTGTGTGTGTGCTCTTGAACTCATTCATCGTTTTTATATGCCTAACGTCAGCGTCACGTGACGCTGAAATCAAATTTCACTTCTACTAAAATCTTCCATACCGAAATTAAAGATGTTTCTCATCAAAAAAGGGACGATTTAAAGTTTGAAAAGTTAAAGTTTTACAACGCTTTGTCTTACAGCTAAATGTTATATTTGAAATTTTGTTGCAAAATTGTATGCTCTTTAATTTATATTATGAGATAATTGTGCGTAGATCTCACCGGAAACAAGAAAAATGGGAAAAAAGTGAAAATTAAATTTTTGATCCTAACGTGAAAACTATTGCCCGAACAGAAAATTTAAGAGGATCAATATGAAAGGTAATGTTATTATCTATAAATTAAACAAAAATTTTCTCCAAAGGCAATTGTTTCCTAGGTACAGAGCGATTTGCGTTTTCCCACATGGCGGCCATTCCCATTGACACAAATTGACACAAATTTTAACTTAAGCCTTTCAGAAAAATCTGAAATGAAATATCTGGCTGGTCAATATTTCATGCATAAATATATCCTTTTTTGTCTAATTTTACTGGATTCGGTCGATGCACAACAATTAAAGGAACACTCAAAATATGTTTTCTTTCCGGAGACAAAAAAAGCATCAACTGAAAGGCGTATGTGCTCTTGTTATTGTTTTGGTGTAGCGTGAGCGAAGAACAAAAAAATGTAGAAAATAAAGTAAGCATGCAATGGCTACGATTATGTTATGCTCGTTTTGCAAAATCATTTCAAAAAAGTTAACTATGAATATGTCTTAAATTCATGAAATGCTGAGGCACAGCCAACTTAACGTTGCGCTGGTGCTGCCAGATCTGGTCATTTTGTGCAATTACAAAAGCTGCACAAAGAGAAATAAATTGGATTTTGCAAATTGAAGAAATCATGAATGGGCGCATGCATATATAGTAGAAAATAAACTTTAAATTGGTCGGCACATTGCAATTTCCTCTCAGGACCAACAACCCCTCCTCCTCTCCACCTGCCTTACACCTAGCTGAAAGAAACTAACTTCCGTGTTTTTTTTTTTTGTTCGATCTTTGGGAATACAAATTGAATGTAAAATGCAACAAGTCCAATCGTAAATGGCCAGGCAATTGTCGCTTTTATGTTGAGTAAATTTGTTGTTAAGTTTCAACTGCCATTTGCTATTGCTGTGTCTCTAAGCGTTCAGTTTAGGGTTATTTAATATGATGATGCTCGTATTTTTGGGTAGATATGCAAATTGGCTGCACAAACAATTGGAATTTCAATTGCCGTTTTGTTATGATTGCGCAGCATGGCGAGTTATTAATATTTTTTTCTCATTTCCATTAAAGCGATATACAGCAAGGGCTGGGGTAGGGGCAGGGGCAGGGGCAGGGGCCCCGGGGTAGGACTCTTCCCGGCTGCTGCTGCTGCTGCTGCTGCTGCTGCATGCATGGCGCAAACAAAGGCCAATCATTTGAATTGCTTCTCTGGTTCGTCTGTTTCCTACGCCTTTTCAATTATCATACGGCAAACGAAACAAAAGGCAACCAGAAAAAGTGAAGAAAATGGCGAAATGGAGAAAAGAAAAGGCAAATAAAAAGTGTAATGGCCCAGGCCAGGGTAAAAAGGATTTCTTTTCTTTTTTTTTGTTTTTTGTTTTTTGCCCATCTTCCAAGGAGTAATTAGTGTGCATTTCCGTTTGCCTGTGTGTGTGCAACATTTACTTTTCCACTTCGTTTGCGACAATCAAATGTAACAAAGGAGCATAGCCGGGAGCAGGAGCAGGTAGCTGGAAGGAGTTGAAGCATTTGCTCCTGCACTTCACCTGTGTGCAGCGTTTTTTATTTTTTGTTTTATCATCATCTCAGTTGTTGTTGTTGTCTTCTCCAGTCGGGGAACGTGACATTGAATACGTTGACGTTGTCTGCTCTGCTCTGCACTGCTCCGGATTCATGCTAATCTCTCTGTAATTAAGTCTGTCATCCATTCCATGGCCTTGGTCCATCCATGTTTTGTGTTGTTGCCTCAATGAAGATGTCAAGGTGGGCGTGTTCTTTAATTGCAAATTATTCTTGTGACATTTGATTTAGGCATTTAAACATTTATGTGAAAGGGTTAGGAAGGATCAGGGTCATGAATTTGAAGTGCACTTCAAATATATGAAAGAAAAGCCGAAAAGTATGCAAAGGACAAGTTGTACGTATAGAAAGAGAAGAGGGATGAGTAAAAGGCTAAAAAACTAAAGAGTTGTTGAAAGGTAATCTGGGAACAGGTCGAGGATGATCGAGGTAGGGTCTTTCTCGTTCCAGGACGGTATTTGTTAGGAAGAATTCAATGGAGTCAGCGACAATGGTAGTGTGGGGCTTCTTATTGGCTTCAGTGGTAATGGGACAGGTGAGAGCTCGGTTCTCACATCAAATTTCAACGCGAGGCATATGAAAGTCCTCAACGAGAGGCACACGAAAATCCTCAGCGAGAGGCATCACTAAAGTCTGCAACGAGAGACACCATGAAGGTCCTAAACGCGAGGCACCACGGAAGTTCTCAACAAAAGTCATCACATAAGTTCTCAGCAAGAGGCACCACATAAGACGGCAAAAAGAGGCAAAACGAAAGTTCTCAGCTAGAGGCACCACATAAGTTCTCAACAAGAGCCACCAAGTTCTTAACAAGAGGCACAACGGTAGTTCTCAACTAAAGGCACCTAGAAAGTTCTCAACGAGGGGCACAACATAAGTCCTCAACAAGTGGCACACGTAAGTCCTCAACAAGAGGCACCATGGAAGTTCTAAACGAAAGACACCACATAAGTCCTCAACAAGAGGCAACTCGAAAGTCCGCGATTGGAGGCACACAAAACTCCTCAACGCGAGGCAACACTGAAGTTCTCAACGAGGGGCACCACGAAAGATCTCAACTAGAAGCACCACATAAGTGTTCAACAAGAGGCACCACGAAAGCGCTCAACAAGAGGCACCAAGAAATTCCTCAAAAAAAGGCACCACGGAAGTTCTCAACAAGAGGCAACACGAAAGAGCTCAACAAGAGGCACCACGGAAGTTCTCAACTAAAGGCACCACGAAAGTTCTAAACGAGGGGCACATCATAAGTCCTCAACAAGAGGCACCACGAAAGTTCTCAACTAGAAGCACCACATAAGTGTTCAACAAGAGGCACCACGAAAGCGCTCAACAAGAGGCACCAAGAAATTCATCAACAAAAGGCAACACGAAAGAGCTCAACAAGAGGCACCACGGAAGTTCTCAACTAAAGGCACCACGAAAGCTCTCAACGAGGGGCACATCATAAGTCCTCAACAACAGGCACCATATATGTCCTCAACAAGAGGCACCACGAAAGCTCTCAACGAAAGGCACCAGATAAGTTTTCAACGAGAGGCACCACATAGGTCCTCAACAAGAGGCACCATGGAAGTTCTCAACAAGGGGCACCACATAAGTCCTCAACGCGAGGCACACAAAAGTCCTCAACGCGAGGCACTACGGAAGTTCTCAACGAGGGGCACAACATAAGTCCTCAACGAGAGGCACCACGAAAGTCCTCAACGAAAAGTACCACGGAAGTTCTCAACGAGAGACACCACATAAGTCTTCAGCAAAAGGCACCACATAAGTCCTCAACAAGAGGCACCACGAAAATTCTCAACAAAAGGCAACACGAAAGTTTTGCATATCGACTCACACTCGAAGTATGCATAAACATCAACGCGCGGTAACCATCGACGCAACTACGCAAATCTGTACTCTTCACCGCATGCTCAATACAACGGATTCATCAGTTTCTACCGCGCCAGGCCACTGTAGACGGCCGCCTGGACATGTTTCGGAGTGGTACAAGTATGGTTTGCTAGGGATACGAAGTGGCATCCTATAAGGTACTGCTGAGTAAAAAGTTTATTGTGGTTTAGGACAGAAACAACATCAGTTTTTTAATTAAGGTGATCGAGGTGGGTCATGATGAGGCTTCCAGCTGGAGGTTTCATTTTGAGAGAGACTAGATGGGGGTCGCGGAATTGACTTATAGGTTGCGGTGATGGTATTCTTTTCCTTCTGAGTGTTTGACAAAGATGAATAGAAGATCAAACGTAACTCAAAGAATATTGGTTTTGTTGAAAGATCCTTTGTTCATTGATGTGTATGTCAATGTCCTATTTGACCTCTTTTGTCCAAGTTGTAAAGTTGTCTAAGGATTTGGGAGCGGAAAGGTCCCTGTCGAAGAAAGACAGATCGCTCGCCAGTCGTATCTGCCTAGTGCAACCTGGCTCCTGTTGTTCACTCCCAATTTAGCCATGTCTTTCCATTTCTGTTTCTGTCGTACTCTCCCCTGCTGGTTTTGAGCTTTAGAAACAAATATGAAATTAATTTCAACAAATAAGTAAACATTTTGTTTACTTTTCCTTTTATCCAAACACTTTTCGGTCTTAAGAAACTGTAAGCAAATCTTAATCCTAATTGTTTGTTTTTCCTTGAAAACTCTTTAATTTTAAACCCAAATGACTTAATTTCATGTTGTGTGTGTTTGTACCTGAGGCAGCTGTCAATGCAGAAGCCTGTTTGTTGGTGTAATTTTTAATTGCATATCAGCAATTTATAAATATTGACACAACAACCTACCCCCACCTCCACCCCCACTACCACCACACGACAACGCACACAGATGCATGTCTCTGTCCAAATAAATCAATAAATGTCAAAAACAATCAAAGCCCATAAAACGTGTGAATTTGCCTGTTTGGTATGGGTGCGTGTGTTGAGGTTGGAGGGGGTTATAATGATTACCACTTTAGGCCAACCGATTTGTTTATCTTCCATAATCCTTTTGACAATGGGCATAAGTCCATTGACAGTGATTTGTTATTCAGAAAATTTTATGCCATTGTTGGAATAAGTTACAAATAAAATTATTTCAAATATGTACTGGATTATAGTTTATATTGGTAATTAGCGACAGCACACAAATGATAAATTGTGGGTCCACACCTGCCGTTCACTCTTGGCTTGGGCTTGTCAAGAATACGAATATCTATAGGTAAAGAAGTTATGCTCCGAACTGGTCTCACAATGCTGTTCTACTTTAGAAAGATATTCCAAATACTTGTTATCCGATAAGCAGTTGTTGTTTAAAAATCTCCAAATCCCAACTCAAGACTCCACTCCAAACGTTGAATATAGATTTACATGCAAAATACTATACTATGGAAGAAGCGGCTTAAGAACATTTTGTTGCATCGATTAAGGATTCTACTTCAATATTTTAAAAAGTGTTCTTAACAAATTCACTATCAACTAACTTCGGCTCGACCGTATTTTATATACCCTCGTATCTTGTATAATTTATATAAATTAAGGTTTTAAAAGATTTTCGTCGAACATTCTTAGCTGAGTTACTTCCCAAACTCAGCCAATACTTTAACCATTTTGCATGCCTGTTTGTTATATGGCAACTATACGATATATTCATCAGATTTTTGACCAAACTTCCCACAATTGTGTGGAAACCGATAATATCCATAACCGGAAAGCCGTCTTTAAGCTACCATTGAAAACAAAACTGTTTTTCCCACTAAAACTACTTTTTCGACCGATAGTTCCTATGGCAGCTATATGCTTTAGTCATCCGATCCGGCCTGTTCCAATAAATGTGCAGCGGGTTTGTACCAAAAGACTTCGTGCAAAGTTTGGTTAAGATAGCTTTAAAACTGACGGAGGAGATCGCATATCAACCGATATATTTAGAACCGAAAAGACCGAAAGAACATAAACAGTGTACAGTTTCGGTTCTGAGCAATTTTTTTTTTTTTATTTTATCTTCCGTAGAAGATAATCATCACTATATTCAGTGCTGCTACCTGCGCCAGAGAGTGTCATCTTTATATTCAGGGCTGCTGACTGCGCGTGAGAGAGAGAGACAAAAGATATTGTTTTTGTCTATGCATTTAGGTTTCTGTAAGAAAGACTGAAACAAAAACAGCAACAAAAATATGTATATATTTGGCGCTCTTTCACTTAAGTTCCGTTTTTGCATGTTGGCTTTCTGCTAATTCTTCGGATGCTGTCCCTTATTTTATGCAAAACGAAAGAGCTCAGTGTACAGTCGCCTACGGTTGATCGTTGTAAATTTTTTATTCGTTTTTGTGCTGCGAAACTGCAAAGAGTAATTAATTTATTTAAGAGTTGCCAGTCAATCCAAACGATCGTTTAAATAGCCAATGCCAAAAACAAATGTGTATCGGAAGCATTTCGCCTTTGACGAAAATGTAAGCAATTGCTTAATAAACAAGTGTGGACAAAAAATTAAGGTCAGTTTGATATTTTCGAATTTACTTTCCGAAATATGTACATATGTATATGATGTATGTATGTACAATGTACAATGATACTCAGTCTAATGCACATACATATGTAAGCTACGAGACTTTTCTCTCATGCATATACAAACATATATGCTTAATTCGTATGTAAGTGCTTAGAAAGTTAAATATCCTGCCTTTATGTATGTATGTACATGCTAATGTTTGCATGCCTTTGATGAAAAGAAGCGAAAACTATGGTTGTGTGTACATTGCACATATATGTACATATGTCTATATACCAGTTGCAAGGGAATTTAAAAGACATATATGTATGTATGTATGTTCTTTCCTTTTTTATAGGTCGATCATGGAACAAATTTGAAAAAGCACATTGCTCGATCTCACGCCGATTTGATAAACAAAAACTTCACAATCAAGTCGATCAGCAAAACACGAATCAAACACCGGAAATGAAAACTGCTGGTTCCAGGTCCAGGTGGATTGATGAGTTGTTTAAGCCCAGCATTCGGGTGGAAATTACCAAACAGACTATTCGAGATGCGTGTGTTTCTCTGTGCACGGTTGATGGAAGGCCGTTTGCCCTGATAAACGACCTCGGATTCCGCCAAATTAGCTATCCAATTATTAAAGGCCTGGGTTGTGCGAATTTTATTAACCCGGAACCGAAATTCGTTTCGGTTTGATTCCCTGCTTTATGTGGTCGAAGATGCTTCCTTCTATGCGTTACAAACATCTGGACAATTTTAATTTTCCCTCTACAAGGGTATAAAAATGGCATAGCATTTGGCCCAAAGTGGCCTAAGTGGCAGCCACCGCAACCTAACCTTACCTAACGTATTTGTTATGCGAATCCGAAGGCAGTTCGGCTCTGGCGTACTTCCTTTATTACTAGTAATGCAGGCTGTGGACACTCCGTTTACAAAGCGGCCAAGCATATGACAAAGTAAAGCAGATTGTATGGGATTATTTCCTTCATACTAATGGCAAAGTAGCGTAGGAATAGTCCATTATGTAATTTCGTCGCTTTCGGTACTTGTAAGAAACAAATTTTTTGAACATACAAAAAACAAATAACTTTTGCAAAGGCGCCTAGCTTTGATTGTCAGTTTTATTTGAAAACTGTCATATGTGTTTCAAGCAGCCAAATCGGTTTGTAAACAAATTCAGTTGTATTTCTAAACTGCTAGAGAGCGGTCCAGTTTTCGAATTGATATAAATTTATATATATTTTTTGTTATACTAAAATTTTTGGTTTTTTCTATAAATTTACTAATATCCTGAATTACTGTGGTTAGCAAAGAGTACACTAGCGTCAGGTAAGCGATTATGGAGCAAAGGGTGAACCATTTCGAAGTTAATTTTTGGGTTCTTCATAGCAATGTCTGCAAACGAGGCAAATTTGATTATGAATATGCCCAGCTCTTCGGGGTCTGCCGCAAACACTATGCAGGCATCTCCAGCTGAGGGCTTGGAATCACCAGGACACGGCGAAGGACAGCGTTTTGGCATACGTTGTCAAATGCCCAACCAAATGCTCGAAATAGTCACTGGAACACGCCGTCGTCCTCTGCGTGAGCGTTTACTGAAATTGACCGGTCGTCGTTTAAGCGGAGGCTATTTGCAGAACGGCACCAACATGACTACCGCAACTGAGACTGCCGGCTTTGGCGAAAGTGATGCCTGAAACTAAACCCCGACTGTTTAGCAAACAAAATCTTTTTGTTTTTAAGGTTAATCTTTCAAGTTTTCTTCTTTAATTGTTTCAAATTATTGGCGAAGATGTTGTGCAATTTGGAAGACCCCCCACCACTAATCTTTTGGGAGAATTCCATGAAACTGCCAGGAAGTTCATAAAGTTATGACGAGGGACAGCTTTTTGCCATTGGTTGTCAGAGGCCTACCAGATTCATAACCATCCAGAACGACGTCTTCTGAAGGTGCCAGCAAAGGAACGGATTTGCCAGCTGCAGGCAATCAGGCAGTGCTACTCTTAAAACAACTCCGTTGTTTACAAAATTATCGTTTTAACGAGTATAAGAAATTCCCCAGCCCTCCCTTGGGTTTTAGTAAGAAAAATTGTTACATTGTTAATCTGTTAAAAATATATAATATACTTTCACACGACATTTATTGTGTTTTCGCTTACAAAAAAAAATCGTTGAAATTGCTGTCACGGTCGCCAACTGTACAAACTGTACCACTGTATGACACATACTTTACTTTATTTTCCAACCATTATCAAATAACATGCCAAAGGTTAATAGCTCTGATAGTTGTCCTAATAAAAAAATTATTAGTTGACCCTTTGATCTAATTTTGGCAATTCCCAAAACAGAAAAAACTTTGTCAACACAAATTCTGCACTCGCAAAATTGTTTCTTATAAATTTCAATTTCCTTTGTGCTTGGGTGGATGGAAAAAACATTTAAAGCATTTTTCTCATGTTGCAAATTCCGGAGCAAAAGAAAATGCTGGCAACTTTTGCAGCAGCCTAAGGCAAAGGCAAGAAGGGTGTTGGGGAGCTGGGGCCCACATCACTTATGGTTATTTTGCAATGCAACATACAACAAAAATATTCCTATTGCAATTTTAGTTTGTGCCCTCAAAGGCAAAAAACCTTACCACTTGAATTTTACTCCCAAATAAGGGGTAAGCCTTTTCTTTTCTTTCATTTTTTATTTTTTGTTGGATAGAGCATTCCCTTATCGGTATGTTTTCATTTCCAATTTGTGCTCTGCTATCTTTAGATTTCAAATTGGTTTGCTCAGGCACAAGAAAGATATGCAAACTCAAAGCAATCGACTCCCATCCTTACCTACTTTCACTCTGGAGAGCTGCTAGGATTCCGACACCTTCCACTGTGTGGCAGTAAGTAGAAGAAAATATCCGTCTTTTGCCATGCATACAAAGTAAAGTACAAAAAAAACAAAAAAAATGACGGAAATCTGCCCACAAAGCGTAAGGAAAAGCGTTTAGTATACGATTTAAGAGACCTGGCACAAAAAAAGACGACGCCTTGGCCACTTTGTTCTAGTGTTAATTGCACTAAAGAATTTTGTATGAGGCCCAAAGGTAAGCTAGAGTAAACGAAAGGCAAATACACAGAGAGAAAATACGAGCGAAGATCTTTACAAAGACAAATCTGATTTGTCTTAGCAGCAGAAGTACTCGTTACTTAGTAAGTACCCGATACTCAGTACTCGAAACTTAGTACTCGAAACTCAGTACTTGATACTCAGTACTTGATACTCAGTTTCGATACTTAGTACTGGATATTTAGAGCTTGATACTCAGAACACGATACTTAGTACTCAAAACTCGATACTCGGTTCTTGATACTCAGTTATCGATACTCAGTATTCGATATTCATAACTCGCTATTCAGTACTTGATACTCAGAACTCCATACCAAGAGCTCGATACTCAGCACTCGATACTTAGAACTCGATGTACGATACTCAGCGTACGATATTCAATAGTTAGTACTCGATAGTCAGTACGCGATATATTATCAGAAAGAACTACTGCTTAACTTTGAAATAAACTATCCCAAACAATTCTACGATTTTTTCCAATGAAGATAAACCATTTTTAGTAATTGTATCCGAGTTCACAAACACCCAATATATTGTTGCTGCCCCAATGTATGCAATGGGTTTTGTTGAAAATTTTTGAAATTCTATACAAAAAATAAATTATATACAAATTACTAGCCGGTTTTACTGTTTCTCTAAGGCATACTTTTGTGCAGTAGACAGTTTTTGGTTTTTTATTATTATTGAGACTATGTTTTCAAAATGGTATATCTTCGCTTAAAAAAATCGTACAATTCTTTGGGTTAGTTTATTTTAAAGTTAAGAAATAGTAATTTACGATAAAATCAAAAAAAAGTCAAAGCAAAGGTATAGGTTCCTCACAAAACGCGTCTGAAAAGGGTCAAAATAGGCTTTTTGAAACTTTAAGCTAACATTACTGAAAATCTCGACGTGATGGACTATTTCTGAAAACAGATTCGTGTTCAGCACACGAAAATCATCGAGAATCACCCCCAACCCTTCAATATACTGAACCTTGTTGCCTAGTGTAATCAGTACTCAATACTCAGTACTCGATACTCAGAACTCTAGACTCAGAAGTCGATTCTCAGTATTCGAAACCCGATACTGGATAATCATTTATTGACACTCAGTACTCGATACTCAGTTCTTGATACTTAGAGCTCGAAACTCTGTACTTGATAGTCAGATCTCGACCAAATCGGTTTGTAAAAATATTCAGTTGTATTTCAGAGCTGCTAGAGAGCGGTCGATTCTGAGTACTTGCTACTCAGCACTTGATACCCAATACTTAGTACTCGATACTCAGTATTCGATACATAAAACTTCATACTCAGTACTTGTTACTTAGTTTTCGATACTTAGAATTCGATAATAAGTGCTCGATACTCAGTACTTAATACTCAGAACTCGATACTCAGTACGCAATACTCAATACTCGATACTCAGAGCTCTATACTTAGTAGTCGACTTTCAGTATTCGAAATTCGATGCTGGCTAATCAGTTATTGACACTCAGTACTCGATACTCAGTACTTGTTAATCAGAACTTTCTTAATTGCCTCATACACAAAAATTCTTACTCACATTCAATCAATCAACAAAACTCAGCGCTGAATATATTCAGCTAATAATCGCCTCGAGCTGTTGAGCCAGAGTTTTATGATCGAACGCTTATGTGCATACTTATTCATCGAACAAAACTTAGCGTTGAATATAATCAGAGTCATACCCGAAAAGCATCGAGCGGTTGAGCTAGAGTGTGCTCGATCGAACAAAACTCAGCGTAAAATTCCAGAGCATTGTTCTCTCTCTCTCTCTCTTTTTCTATATATGTCAGCAGCGCCGTCACAGCCTATGCGTCTTTGCAAGACTTTATTCATATGTGGCAATTTTCGCTCACTTTAATCTATCGTCGTTGAGCCCCGAACTGACTGGAGGAACATAAGTATAATCAAAGTGCCACCCATAGGATTGAATAAAACTCAACGGCGATCATGTTGTGTATGCAAGTTTGATGCTTAGAGTGCAAAGCCAGTTTATCCGGGTGTTGATTAATGTTTGCAGCGTTTTGCAATCGAACGAAGCCGTTCACTGGTACTCAGTAGTTCTGAGTCAGTACCCGACTGCTACGGTAAATGGCAAATGAGGCTGACTTAGCAAAGATAAAGACAACATTCTTCTAGTTTTAGTCCCCCAGTCGGACTGAAGTTCGCCTGCATCGCCATAAGTCACATTTGGGCACTCCAGCTTAATAATTGCAACAAATTGATATATATTTTTCCCTCTGTGTACCAACTGTGTACCCCGTTATGCTTACTTAACGCCAGCCGGCAACCAACTCCTCATGTCCAACTAAAAGTGGAAATGTATGCAATTTATTGTTACGACCAGCAAGGACATTGACTTGAACCTGGTAGCAGTTTTTTGGATTCTAATCTAAAGTTGTGTGCAGTCCACATTGATGGCCAATTGATTGGTCCAAGTGGCAGTAAGTAGCAGCGGCAACTCCATTGCAGGGGTGTGGCCACCAATTTGAAACCAATCGTTTTATATGGCCAACATATGACTCAAGTTGGAGACGAACCTGGTTCTGGACCTGGTCACGGCATATTCATACATGCATATTCCAACAATTTACCGCAGAGCAGGGCGAGTGAGAGACCTAGAGACCGCATGGCTTATGCAGACGAGACCGAGGCCAGCAGAGATCTCACTGGTTTGGTTAGAGGGGAGGGTAGTCAGACAAAAGCCTGCAAAAACTTTGTTGCAAAACACTTAACTGCGGACACACACACACACAGACAGATAGAGAGACAAGGGAACACATAGAGGCGACAAAAGTGGCCGGGAACGGAGTCGGTACAATATTTGGAATGTTTAGAGGGATATTCACAACGACACGAGGAGAACGCTTGCCGAGGCTTGTGCCAAGAGAGCAAACAGCATTTTAGTCGCTGGCCAGCTGTCGATGAAGTAAGTCAGAGCTGTTTGGCAGCGCACACTAATACAATTAAACTTTTTGGTTTCGCTCTTGTTGATAAACCCTGGTCTCAGCATCATCACGTGACTGAGAACAACTGATCAAAAAAAG
>JBAMBO010000796.1:0-52116 GCA_037044535.1 Lordiphosa magnipectinata
TGGCCAAATCCGTGATATAGGGCAGTATATAATCAGTAAAGACATTGGCTTTGCTGCGTGGTATATTCTTAACTATGGCTAGGTGAGCAGTAAGTGTTGCACCTTGACAGAGGATTCAGCTGAAGACAGAGAGAGAAAGGGAGATTTAGATGAAGATTTGGAAAGCCCTTA
Source organism: Lordiphosa magnipectinata (assembly GCA_037044535.1). Taxonomy (NCBI): domain Eukaryota; kingdom Metazoa; phylum Arthropoda; class Insecta; order Diptera; family Drosophilidae; genus Lordiphosa; species Lordiphosa magnipectinata. The sequence goes on from JBAMBO010000796.1 coordinate 172, forward strand.
AAGTACTCACAATTTAGGGCAAAATACGATCCAATATAGTCTCGAAGGTAATTTACTTGGACAACTTTTGCAACAGCTGCAGGGCGGCCCTTTTGGTATTCGACTGTGTCAATCCACGTATGCGGGAGGTGACCACAGTAATGATTAAAAGAGACCATCACCTGGCCGAATCCTTTTTTTCAGCTGCCTACTGTTCCTTCATCGAATAGATAAACATATATCATGGAGGCTAAGAATTGGCGCAAGCGCTCATTCTCAATGCCAGCCAAATGATTCTCACCAGCTCCGGTTCCCACGTCTGTAGGTCAGCAATTGGAAGAGCTTAAAGAAGGCAGTGCTCTCGGTCCAGACCTCCAACAAAGCGCAGCTGTAAAATTAAAAAAGTCCTAACTACTATTCCCCTTTTCAACCCTATTTTACTTACCTCTCCAAAAATATGTGCATGTCGGGCAGAAAAGTATTACCCGCATAGCCTAAACACCAAACTAGCTTTTTCGCTCCAAATTTATCAACAAATGAGGTGTTAAGTATATCTTGTCTGTGGTTATGGGTGGGGGTTGGGTGGGTGGTGTTAACTGGCCGTTTTTTGCTCATAACTTGAGTATCGTTCATCTGATCTTTATCATTCCTTCAGCAAATCGATAAATAATTTAAATTTGGATTACTAGATATCTGTTCGTACAATCCATCATGAAAACTGTGGGAGATATGAAGTTTTTGCCAAATTGCGGGGGCGGGAGGGGGCATGGCAAAAATAAAAAATATACTTGATCTGCCTGCAACTATAAGAAGTATATGTCCCATACATGTGAAATCTCTATCTCTTACCATCTCTGAGATCTGTGCGTTCATACAGACGGACGGACAGACAGACAGACGGACATGGCTATATCGTCTCGGCTGTTGATGCTGGTCAAGAATATATATACACTCAGAAAAAAATCAAGATTTCCGTACTCAAACTGTACAAATTCAAGTACAAACGATCTCAAAAGTTGACTAAGTTCAGGATTTCCTAAATCTGAGAACAAAAGTCTTACTTTAAGTTCGTTTTTTTAACCCCGTAAATCTTAAAATAAGATTTCCTGAAGGTGCATTAAGTACATTTTGGGATTAATCCAAGCCTGTACAAATCTTGGAAAAGAATAAAACGTACTAGCTTAAGTTCAAAAAATCTTAATCTAACTCAAAATGTACTTGTTCCTAGTCTGAAACGTTCTCATCCGTCACGTTGCTGCTATCTTGAAACAAGCGTCAAGAGAAATTTTTATAAGAACAGAAACGTACATGTTTAAGTACAAAAAATCTTAACAGTTAGCCCGATCCCAATTTAAAACAAGTTCTTTTCCATCTTATTTTAGGCTTTTTTTATTCAGGCGTTCTTATATATACTTCAATCTTATATAGGATTTCCCATTATTTAATGGGTATATGTGCAGAATTGGGGTAATGAAATCACTTATGCTCATCAACTAAAAATTATTTTTTGGGCATCCCACTTCATATCCGCGGAAATGGCTGTCAAAAGTTGTTAAACCAATCTGCTGACTTATAACATAAACATTATAATTAAATATAACAAAACTTAAAATTTTATATAGTTTCAATTCTGGTCGATTACTGGCCAAATAATAATTTGCTTTATAGCGCGTTCCCTTATAAATTATTTCATAACATATTTTACAGTACTTAAAACTAAATTCAATCTGTGTTTTATTGGTTATTTTTTCGAAATAAGTTTCTTTTCTTATATCTGTATGTTCAAATGAAGAAATTGTGAAAAGTGGTTCAATGGATTTTTCATGATCTATTAAAAACTGAGAAAATTTAAGTTGGGCTTTAATAGCTATCGAACATGGTGGATTAACTCTCGAATTTATATTATGGGCATACAGCTTGGACTCTCTGAGCTTAGATTCAAACCTCATACTCCAAAGATACTTAAGTGGTCCCCATTTTCTAATCGCAGATGAATAATGCACCATAAAGTGGTGCTTTGGTTTTAGATTACCGTACAACTTAAGATACATTTAATGGTGCTTTTTTACAAGCAGTTCCAATTTATCTAAATCCTTTAAATCATAATCAAACTTAAAAAGAATTTCAATTATATCTAATAAAATTAAAAGTAATTGCTAGTCTTCATTTTCATAAGGCACCAAATCGCCAATCATCAATGGCAAAAAATGAGTGAAACAGTAAATTTCGCTTGCAGTCATATTCAAGTTATTGCTTTTTATTCGATTATAGTCTAAGGGCCTTGACTTATTCCCTATTTCAGTTTCTCCGAACTGAAAAAGTTCCTTTCTACTATTTATAGTATTCAACGATATTACTTTCTTCTTCATTAAAGCTACAATTATATTACATACGTCATATACACAGACACCATCTTATATGTCGTGCATCAAATCAAAACAATAGCTTTCTGTTACATGAAAATAAGACAAATCGTGGAAAATACAATCACTTTTTAATCCAGTTTCTTTTGAGTCATTTTTCGATAAGTCCAATTTATAATTAGCTTTAGTTCTTAAACTGTTTTTAATTTCTGAAACATCACACTGCATTTGTTCCTTTGACCTCTTGCAGACGCGACAATAGCTTTTTGAGTTGAAAGATTTCACAAAGCCATTTATGCTGTTGACTGCGAAGTTGTCACCTATTACCAATCCCAAAACAAATCTTACTTTACGAAACTCACTACCAGTCCTGATCTCAATTCCTTGCTCTAATACATTTAATTCTGAAATTAGACTGTGAAACGATTTGTGATTTCCACATATTTTTAAATCTGCTGCCGAAATTAAAGTGGCAGGAAATATATATTGTAATTTCGATAGCAAATATTGTGGCATTGTTGGAAGTCATCGAAATATAACACAAAAGGAATGACTAAATCAGACGGGTAGTGTTTTATAATATTTTTAAAAATCTCACCATTCGCAAAATTAGATAAATTCGTTTCGATTAAATGGTTTTTAATATTGGTCAATGTGATATCCAAAAGATTTGCTAGTTCAAAAATTCGTTGAAACATAAAACATAATGGCAAAATATATATATTGAATGATCTTGGACCCAGCGTATGATTTCCATGCGAAATATCTGGAACGATTCTCTTATCTAACTGACATTTTTTGGGATCTTCATATAGGTTCAAGTCTTTTAAAATGTGGAAAAATCTATATTCTGATCGTATTTCTGCAAATGGATCTTTGCAGAAATCTAAAATTATTCTTAATTCCTCTTTGATTTTGATTTCAGATAAATGGCCTTCAATGGCTGTAGATATTAGCGAAATTAACAAGGATATTGAATTCTGCATTTTTATGACATTCTTTCTAGGCATATAATTCTCTTCATTTAAACTAATTGCAAATAGGACAGCTTTCCTTTTCAAATTACTGATGGTACATGATATGTCTTCTGAAGCAGTTAAAGCTGTGTTTTCCTTATAAATTATATCAGAATCTGTCTCATCAACAGAATATAAATTCTCAAGATCGCTTGATAATTTTGTTGTCGTACATGAGACAGCTCCTGATGGAGTTTGTAATGGCAAATCTACTTTAACTGTATCGCAAGTTAATGAAGATTCTTTATCACTGTCAATTTTCGGAATAGTATGTGTTTTCAAATGTTTACGGAAAATACTAAAGGTTGTGAATATTTGATTAAATTTATTTTGCACACATTTCAATTGCATTCTTTTTGTTTTCATTAAGTGACTTCCCTTAAAATGCGATATTAAAATATCAGGAGTTGAAAACACTAGGAGGCAGCGAAAGCAAGCGTACATAGTGAAAATATTAATTATTGTTTAAAAAGTCGATTAAAAAAGTCAAATTTGCTGAGTTAATGTCGAACGCAGTGTCGATTTGATATATGTATTTTTGAATAAGCAGCCAGGCTTGTTGGCAAGTTCGGGGGTATTCCAACGAAAGTATTTGAAAAATTTTGAAACATGTATCAAAACATTGAATAAATGAGGAAAATCTGATCAAACTCTCATCAAAATATACATAAAAACTTTTTAAATCAGAGTCACAAACTCCTTCGACTATTATAAACGGTTGAACTGTAAGCCCTAACGAATAGTACTTATTGATTATCCCGTCGATTTGTCGTTGGTAGTCATTAAGAGTTGGCAAGCGCAATACAAAGCTTTGCTGTGAGTCTGCAATTGTCGCCTTCTTGTGTTGCCTTCCCGATTCCCCCTTGAAGCGGGTTGTTGGCAAAACTGCTGTCAAAAGCAGGATTATTAAATAATCCTGAGCATCTGTAAATAGAACAAAATATTAAATTAGACTTAAAAAAAATATGTATCATTAATATAATAAAAATATATTACCCTTGTTTGGTAACGATTTAGGTAGCAGAATCTGTTGCTTGCAAGGCTCTTTGGAAACATTTTGTTCATAGTACGACAGTATTTTAGCTTTAAAACTTTCCCATTTGGTAAGAAGCAGCATTTCTTTTCCAGGATATAACAGTTGGAAGTCGATCTCGATCTATAAATAAAATTCAAAAATTAAAATTACAAATTATGGTGAATTGCAGTTTTCGTAGATTCAGCCGGAAGCGTGTTTGCGTGTGTTTGTTAACTATTACTAAATATGAAAATTAAACTGCTTCTGGTTTTAAGTTACCGAAATGGAAATCCAAATTTTGATATATTTAGGTTTAAGGGTTGATATCAAAAAGGGAATATGAAAATTTTCTGTAGCAACTTTAAACACACTTCGGGATCATTGATATATAAAAATTTAATTTTTGGTTTCCATTACGGTCTTTGATTTTGTGCGTTTATACGGACTGACAGGCATTGCTATATCGTCTCGGCAGATAGTTCTGATCAAGAATAAATAACCGTCATAGGGTCGGAGATGCTTGCTTCTGTCTCTGTGAATGTCTGGCAATAATTTTCATATACTTTTCTATAATTGTCATACACATACATCATATAAAATACAAGAATCTTACCAAATCAGCAGCTTGCGCATGTGAAAATTTTGACCATGCTTGGAAAAATTCAGTCTTATAAAGATTTTTTACGTCCCGCTGACGTAATTGAAGAGTTGTTTTCCATTTTTCACACACCTCCGCCCAGTCTTTACAATCTCTATTTAGGGATGTCTTATGTGCTGTAGAGATTGATTCGTCTATTTCATCCATCTTATTTGCTCCACCAGAATCATTCTCGCTTTGACAACTTATGTTATCCGTAGAGCATCGTAATTTGGAAATTTTGCTGCGACGATTTTTGTACTTTAAAAACAATTTTCCGCTCGGGTTGCCTTTCTACTTTCGGGGGATAAAATAATATTCCTGCATGGGTGTACAAGAATAACAAATTAACATTTAAACATAAAATAAAAAAATAGATTCATTACCTTCATATTAGAGTTACTTGGAAAGAAAAAACAAATTTCTTCAAGTAAAATATTGAAATCCGAGACTCTTATTAAAATGTTTTGAAGTTTACTGTTTGCTCGACAATAATATCAATTACATCATCTCTCAAAGCTGGAGATAGAGTCTTATGTTTCTCCCAATATTCCAAAATTTTTCTGCCTTTAAACAATTTTTCAGTACGGTAATCAAGCTCTATCAGAAAGAAACCATAACAAAATAAATTAGTATAAAATCGTATTATGTTAATAAAATAATGCAAATGATATAGAATGGCTAACCCGAAAATGCAGTCTACTTAAAATATATCGTTCCCGTTTAGCTTAAGCTCTACACAAACAACAAAATCGAACTTACTTGTAAAAGCTTTTCAGCGTAAAAAAATATAATAATTCTAGGTTAAATGTATGAAGTATTAACATAATCCTTCATTTAAATAATACGCCATATTTATATAATATAGGTATTTTGAAGAGCTTTAACTAGTACATTCTTGCGATGTAATCTCTTTATATATTAGGGCATTCAAAATACTTACCTTTTTTAGAACTTGCTTTCCTGGATATATTAAATGTGTTGCACCCAACCAACAATTGACTTTAGATGTCAGAGAAATGGTTTCATCGTCAATACCAAACTAAAAATGAATGAAAAAATGTATTTAGTAAAGCATATTAAAATATTTTTTTTTTAAAGTGTTACCTCTTTTTTTCGCCAATGGAACAATTTTTCCCTGAATTCCATTCGTAGGCACAGGGGGGGAATCGCTTCTTTAATATCCTCTGCTGTCATATATTGAAGACTTTTATATGTGACTTGAGCTTCTACATACATACAAATATTTATAAAAAAAAAACGTAAGAATAATTAAACATAATAAAAAATCATCCATTCATTCGTTCTATCTATACATATATTTGTACGAGCACATATGCATGTAAGTACATGAAAAAGTGAAGTAAGTGACGCTGCAGCGTCATACATGTACACCCAGCGCCACAAAAAAAGCCGCAGTCTAAATATTCACATATTTGTATGTTTTCTTGCTTGGGGTTTCTATAAATGTTTTCCGAATTGCCCAATTATTTTTTTTACTGATTAATGGAATATTTTTAAATAAAAGTGCATAGCAATTTTTATTTTATAAATGTTAGTTTTTTAGAAAAAGGTTTTTTTCCAGACCCATATTAATTTTGGTGACTTTTCATAATTATGACAACTTTAAGAAAAAAAATTATAATAATTAGAATAGTGCATATACTCAACAAATAATGATTTTTTTCCAAAAGTATACTTAATTTGCTATAATCTAATATATATTTTGTATCAAATTAATGTTAATTTTTTTTTTTTAAATTTAAATTAGTACTTTGTAGTACCCCCTTTTGCTTTAATTACACATTTTACCCTATTGGGCATCGAATTGTACAAAGCGCTTAAATATTCGCTCAGTGATATCCTCGAACCATACTTTTTTTTATCACATCCTGTCAATTCTACCATGGTTTTAGGCTTCCTTTTTTTATTTTCGCAGCCATAAGGGCCCAGACATTCTCTATTGGGTTGAGGTCAGGGCTGTTTCCGGGCCAATTTAGGGACAATTAGGGTCAAGGAAAAAAAAATCCAAATTCAATCTCATTGGACCCGATGGCTCTTGCAAGGTGCGCCGTAGAAAGGGCGAACGATATTTGGAAAATTGCTGTGTGGGAACCGTTGAGCATTCACCATACATTATGATATGGGGATGCATATCTAAATACAAAACTGAATCAATTTTAATGATTCAGGGTATGGTGAACGCGGAAAAATATAAAGATATAATTTTAGTGGAGTTGTGCCTAGCATTGAGGCAATAAGTGAGAAAGAAGAAGATCCTATTTTTCAAGATGATTCTGCACCTTGCCATCGGGCTCGATCTGTAAGAAATTCAGTGAGCTTTTGTTATTAAAGCAACTTAATCAATTAATTTTGACCTTCTTCTTAACGAAGATCAACAATTTTGACAGCAAGAATTGGGCATTAAGTCCCTAAATTGGCCCAGAAACAGCACCTAGAGCCTCAATCCCAATAGAGAACTGTCTGGGCCCTTATGGCTGCGAAAATAAAAAAAAGGAATCTTACAAAATCATGGTCGAATTGAAGGATGTGATGTATATACGTACATACATATGCAATTTCGCATGTAAGCATTTATGTCCATACGTTCGTGTAAGAGTCTTAACACAAAAACTAGAAAATGCGCCTATGTACATGTCATCACAAATGTACAGTTATTATCTTGTCCATAGTCATTATACCCTTGCAAAGGGTATTATAATTTTGCCCAGAAGTTTGCAACGCATAGAAATATTCATTTCCGACCATATAAACTATATATATTCTTGATCAGGGCGACGAGCTGAGTCGATTGAGCTTTGTCCGTCCGTCTGTCTGTCTGTCCGTCTGTCTGTCTGTCTGTCTGTCTGTCTGTCTGTCCGTCTGTTTCTACGCAAACTAGTCTCTCAGTTTTAAAGCTATCGTGCTGAAATTTTGCACAGAGTCTTCTTTTTACTGCACGCTGCTAATATATCGGAACCGACCGGATCGGATGACTATATCTTATAGCTGCCATAGGAACCATCGGTCAAAAAATGGGTCTTAGTGAGAAAAACTTTTTTGTTTTCAATGTTCGCGGCCTTAAACTCGGCCATTATTAATATTATATGCTTTCAAACAGATTTGCAAATTTTGGTCAAGATCGGATGACCATATCTTATAGCTGTCATAGGAACCATCGGTCGGAAAATGGGTCTTAGTAAGAAAAACTTTTTTGTTTTCGAATGCTAGCGTCATAAAACTCGGCCATAATTAATATTATATGCTTTCAAACAGATTTGCAAATTTTGTGTCAAAATCGGATGACTATAACATATAGCTGCCAAAGGACCGATCAGTCGGAAAATGGGTCTTAGTGAAAAAAACTTTTTTGTTTTCAAGTAAATCGTTTTTAAAGTCGGTGATTCTTAATATTAAACGCTTTCAAACTAATTTGAAAAAGTTGATCTACATCGGGTGACTATATCTTATGGTCTGCCATAGGACCGATCGGTCGGAAAATAAGTCTTAGTGAGAAAAAACTTTTCTGTTTTAAACTTTATCTTTCTTAAACTCCGCGATTGTTAATTTGATACTGTTTTCAAAAAGATTCGCGAACATTGGTTCGAAATCAGATGTTTATCTGTCGCGAAAATGGGTTTAAGTTAAAAAATTTTTAGACTTTTATGTAAGCGCTTCTTAAACTCTTGACATTTCAAAAACAGCATTTGCAAGGGTATAAACAACTGATCGGCACAAACGAAGTTAGCTTGGCCGTTTCTCGTATTTGTTTTGGTTTGCGAGTCATATACGGCATCTTTTTCTACATAATTTACTGTTAGTTTTTAACTTGAAACACTTTTGTAGGAATTTGTGTGTGTGTATGTCCATTTATGCGTACATGTTTATATACCTTTTAGTTCCGCAGGCACTACCGCCCTAGTTTCGCTAGCGAAAAGCTAGCGAATTCTGCGCAGTTATTCGCTAGTGTCTAAGTTATCCGGGCTGTAGTCAGTACGAACGCGATGCTTTAAACGCAAATCGAAGACAGCAAATGCGTTTCGGTTTCAACATTCTTTCAGCGAGTTACCCGACAAAAAGAATAGGAAAAAACATGTTTTTTCGGAATGTGGACTATAAAATACCCTTTGATACAAATGATAATACTTTTTTATTCATAAATTGGTTCAATACTTTATTGTATGATATGAGTTAAATGTAACGAAGAATACAACATAGCATGCTGTTTACAATTGTTTTAAATATTAAAGAGATTTTATTCATAATGCATTTTTCATAGAAAAGTATTTTTTTTTATATTTTTAAGCTATGGCACACATGGTTGTTAAGACTATCCAGTTCGCCCTTATAAAAAAGTCGAAAACAGTGTACAGAATGCACAACCATGAATACCCCATACCCTGCCATATTTTTACACTCTGTACCGAAGATGACATAGAGTATAGTTGCAGCTTGCTGCAAAAGTATGTAACAGGGAGAAGGAATCGTTTCCGACCCTAATGATAATTCTTGATCAGCATCAACAGCATACAACAGCCGTATTACGAATATAGCCATGTCCGTTCTGTCCGTCACGTCTGTCTGTCTGTCTGTCCGTCCGTCCGTATGAACGAAGAGATCTCAGAGATGGTTAGAGATAGAGGTTTGATATCCGCTGTATAAAAAAGTCGAAAACAGTGTACAGAATGCACAACTATAATGACCCCACTACCCTGCCATATTTTTATACCCGTTACTCGTAGAGTAAAAGGGTATACTAAAGTCGTGCAAATGTATGTAACAGGCAGAAGGAATCATTTCCGACCATATAAAGTATATATATTCTTGATCAGCATCAACAGCCGAGTCGATATAGCCATGTCCGTCTGTCCGTCGTCCGTCGTCCGTCGTCCGTCCGTCCGTCTGTATGAACACCTAGATCTCAGAGACTAGAAGAGCTAGAGCAACCAAATTTGAAATGTAGACTCCTATTGTCTGCACGCAGATCAAGTTTATTTTCAAATTTTTGCCACGCCCACCTCACGCCCCCGCAATTTGGAAAAAACGTCGAATATCTCCTACAGTTTTGATGATAGATGGTTCGTACTTTCTAGAGATATCTAGTTCTTAAAATTATTTATCGATTTGCTGAAGGAATGATAAAGATCGGATGAACGATACTCAAGTTATGAGCAAAAAACGATCAGTTAACACCCACCACCCACCCCTCATAACCTAAGCATTGCGTTCAGCAGCAATCTTAGTGAGAGAGAGAGAGAGCGAGAGAGAGAGAGACGAGTTAAAAAATGTTGCATACTTTTCGGCTGACCCACCTCAGGCATACAGTAAGGCTATTAAACATTTGTTTCCATGAGTAACGGGTATATCGAAGTCGGTTAGAGCCGACTTTAACTTACGCTCTCGTTTTATGCTTTAAGGGCATGGGGTCTGTGCAGCTGGAGACGAAAGTCATCAAGTCGAAACACTTAATGACCTCGCTATGACATTTTATAGCCTTACCGTCGTAGGGTCTATAAAGTCGTCATGTACTACAGGCAGAAGGAATCGTTTCCGACCCTATAAAGTATATATATTCTTGATCAGCATCAACAGCCGATTCGATATAGCCATGTCCGTCTGTCCGTCCGTCTGTCTGTCTGTCTGTCCGTCCGTCCGTATGAACGTAAGTCAGATCTGCATGAGCACCTAGGTCTCAGAGATAGAAGAGTTTGAGTATCTCCTACAGTTTTGATGATAGATGGTTCGTACTTTCTAGCAGATATCTAGTTTACTCAAAATTATTTGATCGCACCTTTGCTGACCAGGAATGATAAAAATCGGATGAACGATACTCCACAGTTTATGAGCAAATCAAACGGTCAGTTTAACACCCACCCCACCCATAACCGTAAGCATTGCGTATCAGCAGAAGCAATCTTCAGTGAGAGATCGAGATGAGAGAGAGAGAGACTTAGAGAGCGCACTGCGTTGTGCGTTGTGTGTTAGACTGGCCGTTTGACTCGTGACCAAATGCGAGCTGCGACATTAAGGGTGCATGAGTATGGGTATATAAGTCGGGCTTAGAGCCGACTTTCTTTCTTGTTTTTTATTAATTTTAATGTTTATTTAAAGGTCAACTGCAATTGGCATTGGAGGGGTTGGCTGAGCAGAAAGTCGTGCTTGCGCAGCTGCTACGCCAGCAGAAAGAGAAGCTGCCATTGAACTACAAATTTCCATTGCAAAAATGGAAGATATAATAAACGGAGATAATATGGACATCTATGTAAGTAAACATATGTCTTGCAAGGTTGTTATACACTTGATTTTATAAATTATTTGTTTTTACAGATCAAGGCTATAAAATCCATCATAGCTCCAAGTGGAATTGGCAAAGCCCTTCGCCATGTGTTCTCAGACAATTTAATCATGGAGTTCAATGTGTGTGGACTCCAGAATAAAAAGTGCCTGAAAGATGTGAAACGTTTTTACGCTGCTCTTACAGGTAATATAATCAATGATGACACAGGTTTACAAGCTGTTGCACCTGAAAGATATCACACTTTCAATATTTATCGCTGAATTCAAATCAATTGTCCGTGTAAACAAGCTTCGCTTAACACACGTTAATGCAAATATCTCTTAAACGTGACGTGCTGCGGGAAAACGGACAATTGATTTGAATTCTGCGAAATACATATGGAAAGTTTTTATCTTCGATGGTGCAAAAGTTGCCCTTTATTTGTAAACCTGTGTTACTAATCATATTATACAAATTAAATGCTTACAATTTTTATAACATTTTTTCAGCCTCCATACCGTTGAAAGGGAACCAAACAGCTGAGAAGCAGCTTCGTGATGCTTTCCATATTAATAAAAAGCGTATAATTAAATCTAAGTGTGTGTCGAAGCACAAATAAACAGAATATTAATTATTATTGAAAACTAATGAATTGTTTATTTTTGGGCATATTACCTTACAGATAACTAGTAGTTACTGCCGTAGCTAGTTACGCTACTAATAACAAGTAGTTACTCCGGTATCTAGCTACGCCACAGATTACTTTTCGGTAGCAATTCGCTAGCGCCAGAATCGCAAACTCTTCGCTACGACATGCCCATGTAAAAGTAATCCAAGCTTTCCATTGCCGGTAATCCAGCGAGTAGTCAGTAAGGGGTTACCGAATCGCTAGCAATTCGCTAGCGCTGCGCTACCTACAAGAACTGAAGGGTATGTACGTTTGTACATATATACAGCGCCACAGACTTGATATTTGCAGAATTCTTTAATAATTACACACATACATACATATAAGTATGAATATGTACATGGCAATTCCGCATTGAATGTAATTTTACTTATGTTTTCACTACACATTTGTATGTACAGACACATTCCAACACACAAAACGGAAAAAAAACACACACACACACAAACTAATTTGGATATGAACATAAATGTACATACACAAGCTCTAATCTCTTGTATTAATTACACTTACCTTTTAAAAATGATAATACACTTTCCATATTCAATTCAGCCAACATGCCTTGAAGACGAATTTCGTCTGTTGGCGTCTCACATATGTACATATATGGAAATCACTTTCACTATGAATCTCACTCATCACAAATGTTCTCTTGTCTAATGACTGTCAGGCGATGTGTTGAAAACAAAGCTAAGCGGCCAAGATCAGAAAAGAGGACAAAAAAAATCCAAGCGCGCGCTCAAGGCATACTTAACTTAAGTTAAGTTAAGTATACCTTGAGTGCGCTGCTTAAGTTAAAGCAAATAGAGACAAACGACGCCCGAAAAAGGACAGAAAACTATTTAACCCTCGTGGGACTTTTGTCTTTTAATGCCCCATGATTATGTGCCATGACCATTCTATTTTATTATATAATATATAGAAATTTTTTAGTTTACGTAAAATTGAAGTTGTCAAATTATATATTATATTCAATTAAACTATTCCACTATCACATCACCTTAATTTTTAAGTATGCTTAACCAAATCAGCATTTGGAAAAAATTGGAGTCCCAAAAGGGTTAATCGCCTCTTGAAATGTGTATTCAAATTTATTGCCTTTGCTTGCTGGGCGCACCAACAACATCATCGTTGCAACATTGTAGTCGCGACGCGAGGTGGCGTCTGCCCGTCGGCAAAGAGCCGATCTCCGCAATGCGAAGATGTTTTTGTTGTGCGCTTTGGTATATACAGAAATGTAAGCGTGTCATCTGCAAACTTACATACATATGTATGAACACATGTTAATATGTATGAACATACTAATTTCAAGTCTGTTTTGTACTTGATTCAAGTTTTTCAATCTTACTTTCGTGATTTTAACAACCAATTTCGTATTTAAGTTCGTTTCATACTTATTTCAAGAATTTTAGTACAAAACAATCGTAAAATCTTAAGTACAAAGGGGTATAAATTCAAGCACGGACATACCTAAATCTAGAATGGCATTTTTTTCTGAGTGTACTTTATAGGGTCGGAAATGATTCCTTCTCCCTGTTACATACGTTTGCACAAACTTAATATACTCTGTGTACCTTTGTTTTTTGTAAACAATTTCTCGCCACGTATATGATTAGAAACATAAGACATGTTCAAATCCAATTCCAAAGGAAATCCCTAGTCTCAGTAGAAAAAGCAAATTTGCTTGTAACTCTTAATTTTGTAATGATAGGATCTTACAAGTTGTTAAGTCTAAGCGAAGAGAAAATAAGTTGAATTGAAATAACGATATTTCGTTAAGATATGATTTGGTAGTCATCCATGGTTCCATTAATACGTTTGAATTTGTTTGATCACATATTATTTTCCAAATGCGTTTTATTTTTAGTTTGTATAACACTTGTAGCACTAAATTATAACAAATATTCTAAACAATATATGGGCACACAGTTTGGGCACAAGTGCCCGACTTTTCGTAGTCAGCGTCTTGGTCGAGCAAGCTGTGCACAATTTGTATAGAGTAAATTGTTGTTGGAAATACTTACACTTTTCCCCAAGTTTTTGTTGTTGTACATAAATTTCTATTACACATTGTTACAATTACAAATGTAATAATTGTAATTACAAACAAGTTTATGTTCTTTAAAGTGCACAGCAAACTAATTTAACGGGCGAAAACACACGCATATAAGGCAAACAAATTTTTTTTTTGTGTTGTGTTTGAACAATTTACGGCGAACAGACTAGTTAAAGATTGATTAAACTAGGAATTTTTTGAGCATACGTCTGTTTGTGTGTGAGAGTGTACGGGTATGTAGAGTTGGGAATGTTGAATGAAATACAGGAAAAACTAACGAGCATGTTTTGCATTTTGCAGAGCAGAGAGCACGATTCAGCTGCTATTCCTGACGCCAATATTGTTAATAGAATCGCCGATTGCCTCCTGAAGCTCGGTAGCGAAATCACATGCTGTTTGATTCTTCGCCGCGGCGGCCACGGCCTCACGGCGCTGACGCTTCATCTCCAGCAATTGCTTCCTTTGGGCCTCGCGCTTCAGGGCCGCCGCCGAATTGACAGCAGCCATCTTGGAGCTATTTACACTTGTATTGTTGGTTGTTCCGCCTGATTTCGTTTTCAATACAGAGTTGCCAGTCTTTGCCGATTTGGTCGTTTTGTTAATAGACACCGTATCCAGCTTTTGTGGGTCAACGGTGCGCTTCCAGTCATTGCTCTTCAAGTGCTCAATATCAGCAAATATCGAATTAACGTGCTTCACCTGTAGATAAACCATATCCCAAAAGCCTTGTAAATCATCCAGAGTGGTGGGGAACTCATCCTCCGGCGAGCGGTTCAAATTGTTATGACAGAGACCCTCGAACTGCTTCATCTTCTTCGACACCAACAGGCGGGCCTTGCCCGAGGCCGAACGCAGCAGCCCAAAGGTGTCCTCAGTGATACCCGGATTATTAACCAAGGCATCTGTGTATTTCTCGGCAACAGCGGCCAGCGCAAGCAGACGAGCCTGTTCGGCTTTGAGTATTTTTAGAAAATGGTTTCCGTCGTTTACAGCGGCAGGTGCAACAATATCAGCTACAGCGCTCGTTTCCGCTGGCAATATTTTTGTGGTACTCATGTACTCGACTGCTTCAACGAGAGCGTCTAAGGGTGGCGAGACGGGGGACACATTCCGATTGGGAGAGACGATGGGCAACTGTGCCCGACACTCGTGACTTAAAAGCCTGAAAACGGGCAAATCTACATCGCTGCCATTCTGGGCTGATGACGACTGCCCACGCTCCAGCATTCGCTCCCTCTCCGCTTGCGAGCAGTTATTGTCAAGCTTTTTGCGCAACTCCCCATAATCCTTGCTTGGGAACAGCTGCTTGAATTTTTGCACCGTTCTCTGCGACGAGTCCATCTCCAGTTGAGTCTGCCGGGCAGGCGATAAGCCCTGGCCATGTTTCCTCGGACTGTAGAAACCCTGGCCCAAGGCTCCAGGTCCTGAGAGACACTCCACCTGTTGCTGGATAAGGCTGCTGGTCGGATCCGGCCGTTTGTCATTTTTTAGACTGTGACCATTGCTCTTGCTCTGCTTGATGTTGTTGTTGGTCTCAATCAGTTGCGTCTTCTTGGTGTGCGGCATACTACTGCCAATCAGCAGCTGGGGTGCCGCCAACGAGTTCTGGCTCTTGCAATACTGCAGGCTGCTGGTCGATTGTGTAATGGGTGAGACGTCGCGCGATTGGTTTATGTCCTGGCGAATTTTTGAGTCGTAGGTGGTCAGATTGGAGTACTCGTTGACGCAGCAAGGCAATTTTTTTTAGAATTTAGATAGCTCCACAGGGCTCACCTGACGGCGGGTGGCTGTGACCACCAGGCCCGTCCCGGGATCTACGTAGGCGGTGATCGAATGATGCACAAAATGGTGCGGCTGCAGCCCAGGACCCAGCGTGCAGCGCTCACCTATGTTGGCCGTAAATTCACGTGTTATGTCCTGTACAGAGGTCGGAGTTGGTTGGTTTGGACTGAGATCTGATATGTCTGAGAAATCGGGATCTACATCAAGTGAACAGCTGCCAATAGAGTCCAGGCTGCGATGCATGAGAGCTTTGCCTACAAGTCGTACGGAGAAAATGATTATTTCTGTCTGTCTCCCAAATGTGTGTACAAATGAATGTTAAAAGCTAGACAATTCTACGAAGCTTTGTAAGGAAACAAAACGAACAGATTGCTGGCGCATCGAAAATCAAACGCTCACAACTCTGGGAACAAGCGCACCAAAGAGAAATACAATAACTTTTGAAATCGTAAAAAACATTGGAGACTGAAGGGCAGACACGAACCCGGAGCGATGGGCTTGGGCCTGGTCACATATTTTTGGCGGATCTTCAGTCTTGAGAACAACCTTGCGTTTCAAAAATTATTTGCAAAACTGTAAAATCAACCAATATCAACTTGCCACTCAACGTAAGCTGGCGCCATCTATCTATGATCTATGTGACAATAAACGGGCTAAGGGTTGCAAAGTTATACTTCATGACTGGCTCGACATTATTTTTAAATTTTGCAAATTAGTTTAAAGAATATGACTTAAATTTCAATTATAGTTTAAACCAATTCTGCAAACCTGTAACATTTTGGTTAACAAAATTTTCTTAAAGAGTCGTTTATATCCCGTTTTTCGCATCATTTTTGACTCGATTTCGAGTTACATTTCCCGATCATTTCCCAATCATTTGCAAGTCATTTTCGAGTCGTTTTTCCACTGACACAAATATGTACATTCGGCCAAATGCACATATTTTTGACAAGACCTCCTTTATACTTTTTCTACAACATATATCTATGGCAGCTATACCATATAGTTGTCCTATCAAACTTGGTGGAATTATGTAAAAGCATAGAAAACTTATAAATACGAGGTTTGGTGACGTTTGCGTTGAAGACAAAAAAGTTTTTCTCACTAAAACAACATTTTCGACCGATGGTTCCTATGGCTGCTATATGCTATGCGATCCGGCCGGTTCCGACAAATGTGCAGCTTAAGTGTACCAAAAGACATCGTGCAAAGCTTGGCTAAGATAGCTTTAAAACTAACGGAGGAGATAGCATAGAAACAGACGGACAGACGGGCGGACGGACATGGCTATTTCAACTCTTTAAGTACTCGGAGATGCTTCTTTCTATGCGTTACAAACATCTCGACAATATTAATATACCCTCTACAAGGGTATAGTGTTAGTGAAAATGTAGGATTTCTTCAAGTTTTGACCGGGATTTTTAACCCAAAAGGGGCTAGCCAGCTTTCCGAAAAGGTAGGGGCGGCATTGCCTAAACGTTTTTTAATTATTTCTCAAATTATATTTCTTAACATTAAATAATTAGAACAAGATGCATTTGATATGAAATGAGAAACAATCTTCAAAATAATAGCGGAGAACTTAAAATATAAATAAAAACGTGCATTTTCCGGGGTAAAATCTACGATTTAGGGGGGAGGAGCTGCCCCCCTCCCTGCCCCTTTGGCTACGCCCTTGTCAACCCGTATCGTTTGTGTAGCTTGTCTGCACACCGCATTGAAACTGAGAAAACTAAACGCGGCGTGGAGAAAAGCTACACGCCACGTGTTAAAATGAGAAAACCACACGCGGCGTCTACAAAAGCTACACGTAACGTGTTGAAATGAGAAAGCTAAACGCTGCGTGCAGAAAAGCTACACAAACGTAATGGGTTGAAAATCCCGGTCGAAACGTGTAGAATGTGCTGTTGATTTAGTTCGAATTTTAAAGAGAAACAATTTAAACGTTAATGCCTTTTTTAAATACAGCCCACAAAGAATTCCTGGCATAGCCAAAATAGCCGGGGGCACAACTGGACGAAATATTGAGCATAGATATTAATATTGATGGAATTCCTCTGTTTAAAAGGTCAAGAGCACAACTTTGGCCAATTCTTGTTAGAGTTAATAATACAAATATCTTGACCGTTTTTCCTGAGGAAATATATTTAGGTTCAAGTAAGCCTAGTTGTTGTGAATTTTAATTTACTTCAGAACAAGCGCATGTTTTAGAAAATGGGCTTGAGGTAGGAAACAAAATTATTAAAATTAAATTAAGGGCAATAGCTTGTGATGCACCTGCTAGGGCTTTTGGAAGTGGCACACCTGGCCACACATCTTCACACGAGTGCACAAAATGCACCCAGGTGGCACATATGTAGATTGCAAAGTGTCTCAACATACAACACTAAATGTGGAGAGCTAATAACAGACAAAGATTTTCTTAAAGTAAATATTCTGATCATCATTCATCCCAGTACTTGTCCAGTAAGTCTCCTTTTGAGAAACTGAATGTACTAAATGTTACTCAGGTCCCATTAGATTGTATGCATTTAGTCGAGTTGGGAGTAATGCGAAAATTTTTATCTAGATTGGTCACAAATAAAGCAGTTAATAAATTATCCAAGTCCATTAAAAATAATATCCCGCAAAAATTGATTTCAATTCGCAAAATTATCCCAAAAGAATTTGCCCGAAAGCCAAGACCATTAAGTGAACTTTGTAATTGGAAAGCTACAGAGTTAAGACAACTTTTATTGTATACTGGGATATTCGTTTTCAAAAATGAATATGTGTTCCTTTTGTTCAACGTTGCTTACAGAATGTTATGCTGCGCCAAAAATCGGCCCTCCAATTTGGAATTGAGTCAACTTATGCTCAACAATTTCGTAGAAAACTTTCCCATTATTTTTGGTGAAAACAGTGTTACTTATAACGTCCACAGTTTGTTGCACTTAAAGGAAACATTTGAGCAAGTAGGCGACTCAGTTGAAGGTTTGTCCCCCGCTTTTGAAAATTACTTAAAAGTTTTAAAGCGTAGTATCCGTAAGAATACTCACATTTTACAACAAATTCATAGAGAATTAGAAGAGCAAAATTTTGATTGTTTGATTGGTTCAACTTTTGAATATGAACCAAAAATTGTAGGTAAATCTGTTCTTTTCCAGGGGCGTATACTTTCAGAAAAGACAACGGACAACTTTTGTTATGTAAAAGGCTATGTACGCGTTTTTATTACTTCATTCACTACAGATTATGGCGGGGCCATTATAGGCCGACGATTTAGAAACTTGCGAAGCTTTTATAAAGAACCTATAGACTCGACAGACTTGGGAATTTACATATTTAGTAGATCATGGAGCAACAGATTCGGAAGAAGTTTTTTTTTATCAGATTTGGACAGTAAGGCTATTGGTATTCCATGCGGAACTGATTTATTACTCCTGCCAATGCTACATAATTTGTGTCTTTTAGACGAAGTGGCAATTAAAATAAGAGGAGGTTTTTAGTCCGTAGGCGATGAGTTTTTTAATCGCCAGTTTAAATCATCTTGCAATCTGATGGAATGCATCGTGTCGTTGAAAGATAAAATAAGTTTCACATCATCGGCGTACATAAGTATCCGAGATTAAGATATTATTGTGGGGAGATCATTAATAACAAGTTAGAGCGATGTAGTCGAGTTTCCCGACTACAAAATACCCTGTTCAATTGCGACACACACACAAATGCTTACACAAACACATACACACAAATGCGCGCGCGCTCACACGAGGCCTGCTGCCTGCATGCAGTGGCCGTCATCCCGCCCCCATAAGCAAAATTGTTGAAAAACTTTGGTGTTTTTGCTGGGATCTTATTTTCCTTTTGAGAGTAGTTAGATATAAGGCCTAGAATAATATATATTAAGCCACGAGGATCTAACTTTAAAATTGTGGCTGTGACAGTTTTTTGCGGTTAAAGGGAGAAGGGGGGGATTTTTTTAAAATCTGAAACAAACTTGATCTGAGTACGGTATACACCTATGTGCATGCCATGTGCTTGTCTCTATCTCTTATAGTCTCTGAGATCGACGCGTTCATACGACAGACGGACAGACGGACATGGCTATATCGACTTGGCTGTTGATGCTGATCAACAATATATAATATTATATATACTTTATAGGATCGGAGAAACTTCTTTCTGGTTCTTACATACATTTGCACAACTTCATGATCCCCTTTTCCCATTTTAATAGGAACAGGGTATAAAAAGAGTAAAAAAACAAAGGCCCGAGGTGGCTACCTTTCGGCACACCAGAACTGACAAAGACAGGTTTTGAAGTATTAGAGTGAAGCAGGACTTTTTGATTTCTATCTTTTGAATAGGACGAAATCCAAAGCAGAAAAGAGGAAGGAAATCCTAAACGATCAAGATTAAAAAGGAGAAGATCGTGGTTCACAGAATCATATGCTTTACTGAAGTCGGTGTAGATGACATCAGTTTGATTTTTCAAAGGAATCCATCGTTAACGATTGAAGTAAATTCAAGCTAATTGGTCTCAGTTGACCGACGCTTTGTAAATCCATGCTGGAAAGGGGATAAAATCGATTCACAAAAGTGCTGTTCCTTACAGGTCTTATAGCCTCCAAAGGAACCATCGGTCGAAAAATGGTTCTTAGTGAGAAAAACTTTGTTGTTTTCAGTTTTATGGTTTTTAAACTCGGCGATTCTTAGTTTGATATGTTTTCAAAAAGGTTCGCGAAATTTGGTCGAAATCAGATGTTTATCTGTCGCAAAATGGGTTCCAGTTAGAAAATTGTTTGATTTTTATGTAAGCGTTCTCAAACTCGGACATTTCAAAAACAGCAATTGCAAGGGTATAAAAACTTCGGCACAGACGAAGTTAGCTGCGCCTTCTTGTCTATCATTGTTTAATAATTAAATTATAAAAGATCAATTTGATCTTTAAATATATTATTTTGAAATGGTCGAAAATTGCACTTTGATAATTTCGGACAGGTCAATTTCAAGTGTGTCATATCGGCTTTTTATTGATATGAAAAAATATAATATTTGGCCCCAGATCATATCATTAATTTTTTCTGTGTAGGCAGCAGGAACAACTTGACCCTGCGATAGATACTGGGACATAACGAAATTCGGAAACGAATTGGCGCGCAACGCTGCCGCCACCGCAATGGTAGGCCCGGAACACTACTGCGGCATAGGCCAACACACCATTAAAGCGGCATAGGCCAACACACCATTAGAGAGCTCCTTTAAAAGTAAGAGATAACGCTCAGAACAACTTCCTGAGTAAACCAAAGGGGAGATGAGACAAGCAAAAGCATTAATATTGAACCACAACCACAAAAGGTTCCAAAATATGTATCCAACAAGGAAAGAATCGATTCGAGAATCGATCTAACATGAAAAAACCGAAACTTTAAAATTCAATTAAAAAATAACCATGGATGACCCCCAATTAATTTTTTCACGTAAATTCATTATAAATCGCGGTCTATCGAGGAAAATTAATTCCCGAATTTTTGGAGAGGAAGGGCGTATAATAGACAATTACCGACTTTTTCCCACGCATATAAATCGACCCTCCTTTTATACATTGCACATGGCACATGGCTGATTGAGCATGCTAATACAAAAGCAAACACCAATATGAGCTAGAATAAAATATAATATAATATAAGCATTTGCTCCAACCGAACCACCATCGCTCATTTCAAAGTATTTTCCACATCTTGGATGATTGAAGCATTCCGTCAACCAGGCCTAGACATTTCAATTCTCTAGCCCAACATTTATGTACATTTTAATTTTTGTTCTCTCAATATATAAATCACACATCGTATCAAAACCCATTTTAAGGTAAACTAAAATAGTATAAAGTTTCTCGTAGTTAATATTAATCACAACCTTAGACAATGTCGAATCCGAAGCCAATGGATGACATAACCCAACCCACAAAAAGGCAGCGTCTATCTGATGATCAAGACGAGTCCGAATCGGTGCTGAATCCACAAGTTTCCACAACGACCATCAACAGTTTAGAGCTAGGCAAGAACTTGCGTGACGTAATGTCATGCAATGTCTGCCTCGAGGTGCCCCATCCAGATGATTGCTATCAATGCACTGAGGGTCACATCGTTAGCAACGATTGCGTGACACACATTTTGGCGAAAGCTACCCTCTCCCAGAAAAACGCTCTTTGTCCCTACTGTCGTGTTCCAATTAGCTGGAAAAACTTAGGCCAAGATCCTATCCTACGTCAGACAATTGGACAGCTGCCGAAAAGTTGTCCACAATGCAATCTGGAAGTGAATATTAAAACGTTGGCCAAACATACGGATGAAGAGTGCGAGAAACGAGTGGTAAATTGTCAATATAGTTGCTTGGGTTGCGATTGGCAGGGAGAGTATGATAAGAGAGCTTCGCATGAGGCCAGCTGCGATTTTCCAAGCAAGTCTGGTGAAAAGATTCTGCAGGCCCTAGAAAAGAAGGACTCAGAGGAACACGTGGCCCTCGAACCATTATAATTGTGTCATCAACAGTTAAGTGCCCGTGAAGTTTTCTATGCGGATGTGGAAATTTGCCGGCAACCTGGGAGAATATCTCCAACTTCAGTCGATGATCTTACATTGGCTTCTTATCCAATCAGCGCCTTTCAACAGCAATGGTTATTGGAATTGCGCATCAATAAATCTGAAAATGGAGCGGTGATCAACATACTTTATGCTGTCAAACTCAGAACCCCACCCAGCCAGGCCTTCACTTTGACCTATTTCGCGATGATGCCTCCTGGTTCGCATACAGCGAATCCATTGAGGGGAATTTCGCCCAAGTTGTACAAACAACGATATACTACATCATGTCATTGTGGACAGTTTCGGGAGCTACCGGTGGAGAGTGATGAGGCCAGTTATCGTTTAATGGCCATGCCGGTGGTTTCCCTACGTTTATGGATGTTTTTGCATTGACTTTCAATATTAATAAATTGTGTTGTTGTTTTATAATTATTTTCGTGCATTTTTAACATTAATTTAACACGGGGCACAACATTTTTGATGCAATTGTGTTATTTATTGGTTTGTCTCTAGACAGCTGGGATCTTCTGATTCTGTATTTCTTTGTTAGCATCCTCGGAAAAATACTTGAATTTAGTGCCAATCCTGAAAAAAAAGATTTGGAAAATCGAAAATTAGTAACTGATTTTTGAAAATGTAAACCACATTGTTTTTCTAGATAGGTTGCATCAAATGAATCAAATATTTAACTTATTTTAATATTGAAATTTGCGCTTGAATGGTTGTTCGCAAAACCAACCTAATCAACCAGAACCAATTTGCCACTCAACTTCTGCTGGCATTGCAGGCGCTACCTTTAAGATTTAACAACAAAAAACGGGCTTAGTGTTACCAAGCTTTTCGTCATGACTGTCGCGAAAATATTAAATTTTGCATACTATTTTTGAAGAATATTACTCACATTTCAACAACAAATTTCAATTAAAAATTGATCTAACTCATTACTAGAAAATGGAAAATTTGTTTGCAAGAGACGCAACCCTGTTTGTGGAGATGGACCATTATCAGAACACAAAACTTCTAAATAGATTTTCAAATAAAAAAATAGAATCTCGAAATTCGGTGCTACCGACGGATTTTTAAAGAGATATACAAACCAACCGTCGCACAGTCGGGCGAAAAAAGCCAAAATCGGGCCAAATTTCAGCGGAGCCCTCTAGCAAAAATATTTTGATGCCATCTTTGTGAGAGTTTTAAAAAAAATTTTAAAGTTACAAATATTTAGTGGAATATTTATTTTTTAGAATTAATAAATAAACGAGAAGGCCAAGCTGACTTCGTCTGTACCGAAGTTTTTATCCCCTTGCAAATGCTGTTTTTGAAATGTCCGAGTTTAAGAACGCCTACATAAAAATCAAAAAATTTTGTGACTAAAACCCATTTTCCGCCAGATAAACATCTGTTTTCGATCAAATTTCGCGATTTTTTTTTGAAAACAAATCATTTTAACAATCGACGAGTTTAAGAACGATAAAATTAAAAACAAAAAAGTTTTTCTCACTGAGACTCATTTTACGAACGATCAGTCCTATGGCAGCCTTAAGATATAGTCTTCCGACTTCTACCAAATTTGGCGAATCTATTTAAAAGCAAATAAAATTAGTAATCAGCGAGTTTAGGGACGCTAACATTAAAAACAATAAGAACCATTTTTGACCGATCGGTCCTATGGCAGCTATAAGAAATAGTAAACCGATTTTGACCAAAGTTTGCAAATCTGTTTGAAAGCAAATATTATTAACAATGGACGAGTTTGAGGACGCTAACATTGAAATCAAAAAAGTTTTTCTGAGTAAGACCCATTTTTTAACAGACGGTTCCTATGGCAGCTATAAGATATAGTCATCCGATCCGGTCGGTTCCGACATATTAGCAGCGTGCAGTAAAAAGAAGACTCTGTGCAAAATTTCAGCTCGATAGCATTAAAACTGCGAGACTAGTTTGCGTAGAAACAGACAGACGAACAGACAATGCTCAATCAACTCAGCTCGTCGCCCTGATCAAGAATATATATAGTTTATGGGGTCGGAAATGAATATTTCTATGCGTTGCAAACTTTTGGGTAAAATTATAATACCCTTTGCAAGTGTATAAAAATGTTAATGATTCTATGTTAAAATTCTTAACTTAAACTATTTTTATCACAGTCGGAAGAGTATTTCTTATAGTTTACGAACGATAATCGGGCCTAATTTTCAAAACTTTTCAGATTTTTGAGATAATTATAAACAAAAACAACACAACCAATTTTTTTATTTTAAGCCGGGTATCCAGCACCGCGGAAACTGAAAATTCCTGGCAAACTTCATATAAAACGAGAAGGCCAAGCTAACTTCGTCTGTGCCGAAGTTTTTATACCCTTGCAAATGCTGTTTTTGAAATATCAGAGTTTAAGAACACTTATATAAAAATCTAAAAAAATTTTAACTAAAACCCATTTTCCTACAGATAAACATCTGATTTCGACCAAATTTTGCGAATCTTTTTGAAAACATATCAAATTAACAATCGCGGAGTTGAAGAAAGATAAAATTTAAAACAGAAAAGTTTTTCTCACTAAGACACATTTTCCGACCGATCGATCCTATGGCAACCATAAGATATAGTCACCCGATGTCGATCAACTTTTCAAATTAGTTTGAAAGCGTTTAATACTAAGAATCACCGACTTTAAAAACAATTTACTTGAAAACAAAAAAGTTTTTTCACTAAGACCCATTTTCCGACCGATCGGTCCTATGGCAGCTATATGTTATGGTCATCTGATTTTTACCAAAGTTTGCAAATCTGTTTGAAAACGTATAATATTAATTATGGCCGAGTTTTATGACGCTAGCGTTGAAAACAAAAAAGTTTTTCCTACTAAGACCCATTTTCCGACCGATCGGTCCTATGGCAGCTATAAGATATAGTCGTCCGATTTTGACCAAAATTCGCAAATCTGTTTGAAAGCATAGAATATAAATAGTGGCTGAGTTTAAGGCAGCTAACATTGAAAACAAAAAAGTTTTTCTCACTAAGACCCATTTTTTGACCGATGGTTCCTATGGCAGCTATAAGATATAGTCATCCGATCCGGTCGGTTCCGACATATTAGCAGCGTGCAGTAAAAAGAAGACTCTGTGCAAAATTTCAGCTCGATAGCCTTAAAACTGAGAGACTAGTTTGCGTAGAAACAGACGGACAGACAGACAGACGGACAGACAGACGGACAGACAGACGGACAGACAGACGGACAGACAGACGGACAGACAGACGGACAGACAGACGGACGGACAAAGCTCAATCGACTCGGCTCGTCGCCCTGATCAAGAATATATATAGTTTATGGGGTCGGAAATGAATATTTCTATGCGTTGCAAACTTCTGGGCAAAATTATAATACCCTTTGCAAGGGTATAACAAGAAAGAAAGTCGGTCAAGCCCGACTATAACATACTCTGTACCCTTACACTCGCATTTGCTCAGGAGTCAAACGGCCAGTTAACACCCCGCGCACAACGCGGTGCGCTCTCTAAGTTTCTCTCTCTCTCTCTTCTCTCTCGCACTAAGATTGCCTGTGTTAAACGGTTAGGGTATGTTGCTGTGGTTGTTGGTGGGGGGTGGGTGGTGTTAACTGGCCATTTTTTGCCCATAACTTGAGTATCGTTCATTCGATCTTTATCATTCCTTTAGCAAATCGATAAATAATTTTGTTTACAAGGTATCTCTAGAAGCAACGAACGATCTATCTCCAAAACTGTAGGAGATATGAAGTTTTTTCCAAATTGCGGGGGCGGGAGGGGGCGTGGCAAAAATTGAAAATAAACTTGATCTGCCTGCAAGTATAAGAAATATATGTCCCATACATGTCAAACCTCTATCTCTTACCACCTCTGAGATCTCTTCGTTCATACGGACGGACAGACGGACAGACGGACGGACGGACAGACGGACATGGCTATATCGAATCGACTGTTGATGCTGATCAAGAATATATATACTTTATAGGGTCGGAAACGATTCCTTCTCCCTGTTACATACTTTTGCACAAACTTAATATACTCTATGTACCTTCGGTACAGAGTATAAAAAACTGTGCCAGGAATTTTTAGTTTACCATTTCGTTGCTTGAGTATCCAGCAACATGAACGAAACCCACAGTTTCTTATCGATAGTTGACCTATCGATAGCGCGTGCGGATCGTAAGAACAGCTGATACACAGCTCAGTAATATATTGTTTACAATTATTTTAGACGTGATGACCGAAAATTTGGGGGGAACGCTTCTTTGTTTTTGTTATGCTGGGGAACCAGCAGAGTGCAGAGATTGGTAGGGGATGTAGCCAAGGGGACACTTATGCCAAATTGCTGAGGCGGCCTGAGAGATGCCCTCCCTGGGCACAAAGGTCGATGGGATGTCGTAGGTTGAGCCTGTTTGTCGCCAGATCAGATGCAAGTATATGCAAGTGGGCCACCAGTCGGTCAGGATGCATACATATTGAATTGGGCTCATAATGGCAAGCGTCCAAATCGTGGTATTTAGTTGTATGCACACATACCAGGGACCTCACATAAAAGACTGTAGTTTATTGAGGGCAGTGGAGCATTACGTACCCCATAACGGGATCCCCTGGTCCAGAAAAGCAAGATGATCAAGGATGTTGGATCGCAACGAAATACCACTACGAGGCTGCAACCGTAGCTGCTGCCCGAGTCACATGGACTTTCCTGATCAAGCGGCGGTCCAGTGACAAGCCAAGGTATTTAACCGCTTTATCCGTATATGGGAATCTTGATCCTAGGAGTCGCACTCGAGCATCTTTTGCGGGTCTCATAGCGATCGTGTTGACTCTTTGAACGATTAACGGGTATGCTCCAGCGGTTTGCCCATCGACCTAAGCCAAGGTACTTATCTGCCCACTTTGAGAAAATCCTTAATATTAATGTGAATGGATTTAATGTATGTATGTATTTGATTGGCGACCAACCGAGAAGTCATACATTTTTGGAGATTATAGCATTTTGAAGTTGTGCAGATAATAACTTACTGCATTAATGATTGTCCTGCTCAGCCATCGGCCTATCATCCTCTAGTATAGCAAATTAGCACCTACTCCGCGATGCATGCTTCCCCCGGAAAATATAATTTTTATTCTCTTTACATTTATTAAAATTCAAATATTTAACAGTGCTTAACAGCTGATTAATCGGAGTGACCTTGCACCTTTTAGGTGAATTCTTGGCAAGAATTTTCCGCAGTGCTGGATACAGGCCTTTATTCAACAATTTTTTTATTCCTCATCGCTTTTTCGTCCCAAAAATCACTAAAATTAGAGTATTTTTCTTTTACTTCAGGTACATTTTGTTATAAATCTGAAGCTGATTTTAACGTTTGATTTATTTTTTTCCTGACTCTTGAAATGCCTCGATACTAGAGGATCCTATTCTAATCAGAACAACGAGGTTGCACTTTTCGCGACTGCATTTTCTCGAAAAATGTGCTTTATGTAAAGTTGGCGACATATTATACCAAGGGTACAAATTTACTGTTCCAGGGCTGGCGATATTTGAATTTTGGAATTGACTTCGCTTACTAAAATTCAAATTTCTCAGAAAAAGCATAAAAGGGCAAGCTATTTTTTTTAGGACATAAAGTTTAATATTGAAACTTTTTTTAAAATTATTTACAAGACGGATCTAGATTAATTACTTTATTTCCAACAATAACCAAAAAAATTTGGTTTCTTGAACCTTTTTTTTTTAAATTAAAAAAAAAAATTAGAGGAAAGCTAACTTCGGCTCGACCGAAGTTTATATACCCTTGTAGCTTGAATAATTTATATAAATTAAGGAATTAAATTATTTTCGTCGAGCATTCTTAGCTGAGTTATTTCCGAAACTCAGCAATAAGATGGCGCCTCTACTTTGACCATTTGTTTGCCAGTTTATTATATGGCAGCTATACGATATATTCATCCGATTTTGACCAAACTCCCCAAAATTGTGTGGAAACTGATAATATTAACAAGTGGAAGGTATAAAGACGCTACCATTGAGAAGAAAAAAGTTTTTCTCACTAGAACTTCTTTTCGACCGATAGTTCCTATGGTAGCTGTAGTCCACAGTCAACCGATTTGGAATATACTTGGCAAAATTGTGTGGCTGCATATAATATTGATCAGTAACAAGTTTGGGAGCGATAGCATTAAAAACAAAAAACGTTTTCATACTAAGACTTTTTTTCAGACATATCTTCTGTATGGCAACTGTACTATATAGTTGGCCGATTTTCATGAAACTTAGTGGAAAAAAAGCATAGAAAACTTATAAATACGAGTTTTGGTGGCGTTTGCTTTGAAGACAAAAAAGTTTTTCTCATTTAAACTACTTTTTCGACCGATGGTTCCTATGGCAGCTGTATGCTATAGTCATCTGATCCTGCCGCATCCGACAAATGTGCAGCGTATTTGTACGAAAAGGCTTCGTACAAAGTTTGGTTAAGATAGTCTTAAAACTGACGGAGGAGATAGCATAGAAACAGACGGACTGACGGACGGACGGACAGACGGACATAGCTATATCAACTCAGCTCGTCATGCTGATCAAGAATATATATACTATATGTGGTCGGAGATGCTTCCTTCTATGCGTTACAAACATCTCGACAATTGTAATATACCCTCTACAAGGGTATAAAAATGGCAAAGTTGACCATTATAGACAAAAATGATAAAACTCAAATTAAAGCAATACTGTCAATATACCATGATGAATCAATAGAAAGAGGTCACTCAGCGATTTCGCCCTGCCGAAAATACGGAAATATTTTTATTGGCGCCTCATGACTAAAACAATAAGATAGTATGTCAAGACTTGTTTGAAATGTCAACAAGCCAAAACAACTATACATACAAAGACACCAATGACCATAACTCCAACGCCAGCAGCAGCATTTGATACTGTACTGATTGATACCATTGGTCCACTCCCAAGAACCGAGAATGGCAATGAGTACGCAGTAACCATTATCTGCGACTTAACAAAATATTTAGTCACTATACCAGTACCAAACAAAAGTGCTAAAACAGTTGCTGAAGCTAAGTAACAAACATACGCTGTAACAGCGTACCATCATCAAACTCTTGGTACCATTGAGCGCAGTCATCGAACATTTAACGAGTACGTACGTTCGTATATTTCGATTGACAAAAACGATTGGAACATATGGTTGAATTAATTCACCTATTGTTTCAATACAACCCCATCAGTAGTACATGACTACTGCCCATATGAACTTGTTTTCGGAAGGCCACAGAGACAATTCATTAATTTTAGCAAACAAGATAGAATAGAACCTTAATACAATATAGACGAGTAGGCTAAGGAAGTTAAGTTTAGATTAGAATTAGCCTACAAAAGAGCTAGAACTATGCTAGATAAGAAAAAACAGAACAACGCTCTACGATAAGAAAACAAACGATTTTCTATTAGAAGAAGGAGGCTTAGTTTTATTAAAAAACGAATCTGTGCACAAACTAGATAACAACTATGTTGTCCCGTATAAAGAAGAAAATATTGAAGATTGGGATAACATTACAATTAGAATAGGAAAGAAATATCAAATAGTACATAAAGACGGGTTAAAAGAATGTAACACCTAAATCAAAAAAAAAAAAAAATAGGGGAAAGCTAGCTTCGGCTCGACCGAAGTTTATATACCCTTGTAGCTTGTTTAATTTATATAAATTAAGGTTTTAAATGTTTTTCGTCGAACATTCTTAGCTGAGTTATTTTCCAAACTCAGCAATAGATGGCGCCACCACTTTGACCATTGTGGCAGCCCTGGCCACCTCTGGTCACACCATTCTTCGAGCACCATCCCTACGCAGTAGCAGAACGACAACACGCGGCATCCCTGGCGCTCAGTTTCTGGCTTGGCTTCGGCCACAGGCGGCACGCGCCTGCATCGCTCCGTTCGACTTGACGATAATTGTTAGCTTAAGTGATATTCAATAAAATCAGTTACACATTAGACCCTCGTAGCTAAACCATTTGCTTGCCAGTTTGTTATATAGCAGCTATACGATATATTCATCAGATTTGGATCAAACTCGTCAAAATTTTGTGGAAACCGATAATATTTATAACTGAAGAGCTTAAAGACGCTACCATTGAGAACAAAAAAGTTTTTCTCACTAGAACTACTTTTTCGACCGATCATTCCTATGGCAGCTATATGCTATAGTCATCCGATTTGAATCAAACTTGGCAAAATTGTGTGGTATATAGTATTGATCAGTAACAAGTTTGAGAGCGATAGCATTGAAAACAAAAAAGTTTTTCCTACTAAGACTTTTTCTCTGAACTAGAATATCAAGAATATATTTACTTTTATGTGGTCGGAGATGCTTCCTCTATGCGTTACAAACATCTGGACAATTTTAATATACCCTCTACAGGGGTATAATAATAAGTGTTTTTGTGAAAACATATATGGGTTTAGTGACCTGTTTTGATTTTAGTCAAAGTATTTTGCTTTTTCAAGCTGGGCGCAAGGTTAATAATGGTTGATTGGTACCACCTTCAATCAATAGCATAATTTCAGGCTGACTATACTCTCACAAGGGGAATTTCGGGCTGGTTTTCACGGATGTTGAATTCTCAAGCCTTTATTCGACATTCAGTTGACACCAGTCAATCAAAGACGCCGGTCGTGTTTCGCAGTGCTCCTGAGATTTTAATTCTTTTTGGCGAATACGCATAAATTTTAATTTTCTTAATCATTGCAACCGTCGTGATCTTGCTGATTTGAACCTGGTCATTTGTCATGCAACTATAATTGTGCATTTGATTCTGCACATTAACTAAAAGTAAACTTAATTGCAAATAAAAAACACTTTGTTTTGTGATCGCTTTCGCTACAGCAGCAACTTGCTGTTCATTCGCTCTCAGTCTCTCTCGACGCTTGCACTTTTGTTGTTGTTGCTGCTGCTACTACCCTGCGGGGAAAGTGTCTAGTTTACAACTAGAAATATAGCTGTCCCTAAACACTGGCAACTGGTTGCACTTCCTATCAAAATCAATGTATTGAAGTCGTCCATTTTGCACAGGCATGTCATAGGTAGGTAGTCCAGTCAAATTAGGGTTTCACCTCGGAATTTGAGATAATAAGCTGGAAACTTCTGTACACCTCTGTTTTGGCGTTCTAAACGTTGCGCCAAAAGTCACATAAAATCTCGTGTGCGCGTCGTTAGTTATTCAAGATCAAAGGTCACAAAAATCAGCGATTATCTCCGTTTCCATAGCTCCAATCGTGTAAACACCTATTACAAAAATTGTAGAGCAGCAAATTTGCGACAAGTTTTTGTGAAAAAGGGCAGACTGACAATTTTTAAAATTAGCTCAGCATTTACAGAAAACTTAAATAAAATAGCCATTTCATGTCCGCTTTTCGCGTTTGAGGGCTTTCACTAAAGTAAAATACATGGTTTTCACTGTCCAATTAATAAAAATCTAATAATATTGTTTCATTATACATCTACAGGCATTTTAAATACGTAAAATTTTTAAATTTTGGAGAAAATGTTTTTTTTTTCTGCAGTTGAGCCCATAGCAAAAAAAGCACTCGCCCTAGCACATTATTATCTGAAAACAAGACTTTTGTCCAAGTTTTTTCTGCTAAGTTTTTTTTAGAACTTTAAAATCGGATAAAAAACAACAAAGTTATGAGAGTTAATGTAGAGACAACTTTTGATAAGTCGAAAAACACGATTATCGATAATATCTCGATAACTAGCCGATGGAATTTGGTTTCATGGCGATTTTCGTGATCAGCGGGCTAATTTACTTCAGAAAAATTTCATTTGGATCAATGGGTGAAGATCGGCTTTCATTTTGTCGAGCAGTGTAGGTAAGTCATCTAAGGAGTTTTTTATTAACCAAGTAGGTAAGTATTATTAGATAAATATATAAGATATGTGCAAAATTATATTAAATATAATGAATAATACAATTATTTATTATTTATTATATTTAAATGATTTAATAACTTTGTACCTGGTATTATTCACTGAGATTCACGGTTGACCTTGCATTACTGGGATTATGGGTGACTACTGCGTGCTCTCTGCCCTCTATCTCAAAAAAGGTTGGGCGTATGAAAAAGTTGTGAACACAAAATTTGTCGCAAATTTGCTGCTCTACAATTTTTGTAATAGGCGTTTACACCATTGGAGATACAGAAACGGAGATAATCGACTGATTTTTGTGACCTTTGACCTTGAATAACTAACGACGCGCACACGAGATTTTATGTGACTTTTGGCACAACGTTTAGAACGCCAAAACAAAGGTGTACAGAAGTTTCCAGCTTATCATCTCAAATTCCGAGGTTGACCCCTTTTTATACCCTTGCAAAGGGTATTATAATTTTGCCCAGAAGTTTGCAACGCATAGAAATATTCATTTCCGACCCCATAAACTATATATATTCTGATCAGGGGGACGAAATGAGTTCATTGAGCTTTGTCCGTCCGTCTGTCTGTCTGTCCGTCTGTCTGTCTGTCCGTCTGTTTCTACGCAAACTAGTCTCTCAGTTTTAAAGCTATCGATCTGAAATTTTGCACAGAGTCTTTGTTTTACTGCACGCTGCTAATATGTCGGAACCGACCGGATCGGATGACTATATCTTATAGCAGCCACAGGAACTATCGATCGAAAAATGGGTCTTAGTGAGAAAAACTTTTTTGTTTTCAATGTTAGTGTCCTTAAATTCGGTCATTATTAATATTATACGCTTTCAAGCAGATTTTGGTCAAAATCGGATGACTATATCTTATAGCTGTCATAGGAAACATCGGTCGGAAAATGGGTCTTAGTGAGAAAAACTTTTTTGTTTTCACTGTTAGCGTCCTCAAGCTCGGTTATTATTAATCTTATATGCTTTCAAACAGATTTGCAAATTTTGGTCAAAATCGGATGACTATATCTAATAGCTGCCTTAGGACCGATCGGTCGGAAAATGGGTCTTATTGAAAAAATTTTTTTGTTTTTAAGTAAATCGTTCTTAAGGTCGGTGATTATTAATATTAAACGCTTTCAAACTAATTTGAAAAAGTTGATCGACATCGGGTGACTATATATTATGGTTGCCATATGACCGATCGGTCGAAAATGATTCTTAGTAAGAAATTATGTTTTGTTTTTTATGTTAGCGTCTTTAAACTCGCTGATGACTGATTTTATATGCTTTCAAATAGATTCGCAAAATTGGGTCGAAATCGGATGACTATATCTTAAGGCTGCCATAGGGCCGATCGGGCGGAAATTGAGTCTTAGTGAGAAAAACTTTTTTGTTTTCAATTTTATCGTTCTTAAACTCGGCGATTGTTAATTTGATTTGTTTTCAAAAAGATTCGCGAAATTTGGTCGAAATCAGATGTTTATCTGTCGGAAAATGGGTTTTAGTTAGAAAAATGTTTGATTTTTATGTAAGCCGTCTTAAACTGTGACATTTGCATTTGCAAGGGTATAAAAACTTCGGCACAGACGAAGTTAGCTTGGCCTTCTCGTTTTGCCTAATTTGACTGGACTAAGGTGAAAATTGTCCCCGGCAGCAGCCATTTGCAACCAGATTAATGCCAGATGGCATAGGCGGGAGAGAATTGTCCCCTGCAGCAGCAATTTTCAACCAGTTAAATACCAGTTGACCTTTGAGTGTTCCTTATGACAGTCTGTTTATGTCGCTGCTTGGTATAACAGTACATCGAAATCTTTCGGTCAACTCACTCATCACCAATTCGTTTGCAACCAGTTAAAGTTCAATTGGATTACAACTAGCTCAAATTAGGATTTCAAACGAAAGCTTATATTTGTTGTTGCCCAACTCACCCGAATCTAGCTATTTTGCTACCAGTTATATTCTACTAGCATTCCAACTAGGTATAGGACAGTTTTGTTTTGTTACTAGTTGACAATTTCTCTGCAGGGTACTTCCATCGTGCAAGAACTGCTTAAGCTGAGTCTGAGCGCTATACAGTTAGTTCCCGCTTACGCTCAACTGCAATAAACTTTGTGGCCGCTCTCTCTGAAGTGCATCTGCTGCTTGCTTTCCCCGCCGGTCATCACTTCGTCTGTACGTTTGCGCTTAATTAAATCTGCTGGTCTTATTGATTGAAAACAATGAGTACCTGCTGCGCTGAACACTGTGTCTTCAATCATAAAATTACGTCGCACCAGCCTATTGTTTGGGCATATCGGAGCTCGAATTGCGGACTGCATAAGAGAAAACATTGGTCTAAATTGGACTTGCCCAAGCTGCAGGCACATCGAAACGGAAATGAAGGTGTTGATGAGGCAAACAAATCTAGATTTTCAGTTCCTGTTTTCTGGATTCCAGGACTTACAAAACAGATTCGTGACTGCAGAATCTAACTTCAAGAATCTTAAAGTGCTAAGTGCCTCGCCAAAAAGGAAAAAGACCCAATCTGCACTTTCTAATAATATCTTATAAGTTCCAGATCCTACCGCCCTCATGCAGTTCAGTCCAGCGGAGGATCTTCAACCAGCTCCAACTTCTGGCACCGCGGCTTCTGTTGACCCCACTGCAACAGTTTCTAGCCACTCTTCAATTGGCATGCCTGCAGAAGGTTTTTCCCTCCCTTCTGGAAAGCCTGCTTCTGCCACCATGGATAGTGAATTGGCAACTGTTCCTCCCACTCCTGCTTCTGTTGCCGGCGCAATAGCAGGCTCATCGGAAGCTACTACTCTCACGCCGACTAGCGACCAACTCCCGGTACCCAACTGCAACTTGGATAACGCATTGGCAAGTGCTTCTTCTACTACTGCCAATATATCTGGAGCTGTTAGTAATTTATCTGATGTAACCACGACCAAGCTGCCGAATGACCACCTATGCATCCAACGTTGGTGCAGCCGTATCATCAGAGATCAATCGTAAGATCAATGCCAATATCTGGGGTTGCTCCCTTAAAAGCCATAGTTGTCTCGCGTTTAAATGCGAACGCAACCGCAAACGACGTTAAATTAAACCTAAGCCACAGGTTGAACACTTCTGTCACCGAATTCACCGTCACTAAGTTTGTATTTAAGAAGAAGCGAAGGATGTCTTCTTTTAAGGTTGAAATCTCAGAATCCCTATTCCCTAGATTGCTTGAGTCTTCTCTTTGGCCCGAGCATACAATTGTTAGTGAGTACATTGGTAAGTCTAACACCAATACCAATACGATCAACTCATCTACCTCCAATCGCTCAAAAAAACTGACTTCATCCTTCATAATTCACTATCAGAATGTGCGCAGTCTATTAGGCAAGCTTAAGTAGATCCCGCATCACGGTCAACAGTTTCTCCTTTGAAGCCAATGTTATTGCTTTGTCGGAAACGTGGCTATAACTGGTCAGTACCTGCCATGGTGAAGTTGATTTTCGTGGCGACAAAGTCGTCTATCGCAGTGACCGATCTACACATCGTTGGTCCCTGCTGCAACATTATTGTCGTTAAAGCCACCCTACCTGCCTAACTAATTCTCTCCGAAAATGTTCTCAACATTGAATACGGGTCCCCATCCGAATAACATGACACGATGTTACATATATATGTTTCTTGCTCTTACATCCCACCTCGATCAGACTCATCCTAGGCATGTTTTACTGCACGACTTTGCTATTACGGCAAGCTCCAGCCTCTCAATCTGCGAGGTTGGGTTGACGTGCGCCAACATATTTTGGGGGTGGCGTGGCGCCCAACCCTGATCTCCACATCCTTAGGGCAGGGCTCCCGAAAAATGGTCGAAAATTTATAGATAAGGTCATACCTGCCAGGGGTTGATTTTAGTGGGGTCAAATGTACCACTGACCCCCATTGAACTACCACTCTGCAACATTTTTTTCTTGACCCCTGCCCCCTATCGCTCCTCCCCGTACAAAAATGACATTTTTACAACATTGCCCCCCACCTCTTTAAAACTCATCCTAGGAGTATAAAATCCCTTACCAACGACCCATTATTTTTTGACTCCCAGCATTTTTGTTCTTTGCACTCAACCCTGTCTCCACTCCTTAGGGGGGTCCCATACAAAATTTATGAAATATGTATGTTTTTTTTGATTTCGTACCACTGCCACTTAACTACCACTCCAAAGCCCTGCCCCTAGCCCTGGTAAATATTATAACAACCCCAACTATTTTTACCTTCCCGACATTTTTGTCCTTGGCCCCTACCCCCTATCTCCCCTCCCTAGGGGGGTCCCCATACAAAAATTACAGTTTTAAAAAATTGTCCTCCAACACCCTAAAACACTTCCAGGAGGGTAAAATGTATTACCAACTCCCATTATTTTTCCCTTCCCAACATATTTGTTCTTGGCACCCAGTCGGTGCCACCCACCCCCTGTTTCCACTCCCTAGGGGGCCCTCCCATACAAATGATGAAAAATGCATGTTTGTATGGATTTATTATGGCAATATACCTAGGTTGCTCCCATTAAAAAAAAATGACATTTACATATTACTTCAAAAGTACAAAAACCATATTGAATACAAAAATTTAAATTTAATTTAAATCTGATTTTAGTTTTCAAGTTATTAAACGCATTCTTCGCAAATGGAGTCACAGATCAAATTAGTTTATTTTTATAACATAGCGGAAATGCCTTCCGATTGGCGCTGACGACCTGGAATACAATTTTTTTTCCTTTTCGTTTCTGCATAAGAAATCATTT
Organism: Lordiphosa magnipectinata; assembly: GCA_037044535.1. NCBI lineage: Eukaryota > Metazoa > Arthropoda > Insecta > Diptera > Drosophilidae > Lordiphosa > Lordiphosa magnipectinata. Next base: position 37,271 of record JBAMBO010000796.1, read on the forward strand.
TAATCTTCCATTAATTTTACGCCCCTTTCAGCTGTATCGTTGACAACATGTAAGTTGTGCAAGATCTCTTGGGTTAGTTGGTAGTCTTCGCGCACCGCCCAGCTTTCTGCATCGGTTAAAAGGAAATCGGTAGACAATTCGAAAAGTTTGAAAAATCTTGCCGTTTCACACGTCACGAAATCGCTTAAATCTCACGTGATGAATTGATTTACTTGATTTGATGTTATAGAAATTCTTTTAACTCCTTTATAGTCGACAATTTGGCCTGTACGGGAATGTCCTTCGCTAACTTCATTGTTATCATAGCCGTGCTTATCGTCAGATTTTTCATCTTCTTCGGAATAGCTGCCTGAATTATCGCTCTGATCCATCTCCTCCTCAATGTCAAAAAGGATTTCTTCGAGTTCTTCTTTGACTTTTTCAAATTCAAGAATCATTTTGGCCATTTCACGTTTGATGTCAAAAGGAACATTTGGATAAAATAACGAAAGGGATAGAGTTTCGCCACTGATGTACCACAGATGCCCACAATATTTCGCCACTAAAGCCTGCGACACAATTGGATCGAACTATTTCGCAGCCGATTTCAAAAAATTAATATCCTGATTAGGAGCCTCGATAGCACTGGTGCTGCTATACCATACCTTTATGTAAAGCGTGACAATAAAAATGCAAACATCACGGAGCCAGTTCAATTCTTTCTCAGTCAATCGAAAATGCTTCAGAAACAAAAATATTTTTATGCCGTATATAGCCATCCATCGAGCAGGACTGACGGCCCCTGGAGGGCTGAAGTTGTAATTGGGCATGTCTTCGCCAAGGAACAAAAGTACAATTTGCAGAAATTCTTTAAAGTCTGATCGGGGCTGTTTTTTGTTAAGTTGAGCTACACAAAATGTCCTAACGTCAACTTGTACTGGAGCTGGAATTTGGTAGCAACTAGGTTATCCTTTGGACCAGAGCAGTACGGTTCGTCCGTTATTTCTTCCCATTTTTCTTTGATCATACGCAGCGATCACAGGAAGTCGAGGAACTTTTTTTCCCTTGCATCTCCGGTAGCATTTTACCATCCCAGTGTATTGCCACCTAAGTATATTGCCATAACATTGTATTAGTAAATCCATACAAACATGCATTTATCATCAATTTTGTATGGGAGCCCCCCTAGAAAGTGGAGACAGGGGGTGGGCGCCAAGAACAAATATGTTGGGAAGTGAAAAATAATGGGGGTTGGTCATACATTTTACCCTCCTGGGAAGTGTTTTGGGGTGTTGGAGGACAATTTTATAAAAATGTCATTTTTGTATGGGTACCCCCCTAGGGAGGGGAGATAGGAGTAGGGGCCAAGGACAAAAATGTCGGGAAGGGAAAAATAGTTGGGGTTGTTCTTATATTTTCCATGGCTAGGAGCCACTTTGGAGTGGTAGTCAAGTGGCAGTGGTACGAAATCAAAAAAAACATAAATTATTCATCAATTTTGTATGGGAGCCCCCCTAAGGAGTGGAGACAGGGGGTGGGTGCCAAAAAAAAAATGGGAGTCAAAAAATAAGGGGAGTTGGTAATACATTTATTTCAATGATTTGTGTAATTTAATGTTATTATTAATTGTTTCCTATTAAAAACTCTTTTAGTTTGACCCTAAATTGCGCTGCGTTACTAACTATTTTTATTTGTGTAGGTAATTGATTCCACAGACGTACAGTGTGAACGAAAAATTGTCGCTCTGAACACGTTAATTTAAGACGTATGTTGTTTATGTTTTTGGTTCTAGCCGATGTGCTGAAGCTTAATTCATCATATAAATAGCTTGGTTCTTTCGTGCAAATTACCCTGTGCAGAAGTATCATGCATCTGTAATCAGTCCAAGACTTTAAATTTGTGTTAATAGATTTGTGTAGCAAACCCCGTAATGTGTTCTCTTCGCTTGACATTGTAGACGTATCCAACAATACTTACAAGTACTTTAAGCCTACGCTGAGAAGCTATATCGCAGTTTCCAAATATCTCAATTCCATAGCAGAGCGTAGGTGACAGATATGTTTTTGCTATCAATAGTCTAAGATCGGTAGGTAAAACCTACTGGGTTAATGAGAGCTGTCTTAGAAGTCCAAAGGTCTTTCCGGTGGCTTTAATCACATGATCACTCCATGATAGAGTGTTGTTAATGATTATGCCGAGATTTAGCGCCTGCTCGACATAATTTATCGGTGTGCTGTTAACGATTAAGTCCGGCGGGCTTTCAGTACTCAGCGGTTTTTTGTATATAACAATACACTTACATTTTGACGAATTAAGTGACAAGCCATTACAAATGGCCCACCTACTAACATTAGACAATTCACTGTTAGATAAACATACACATTCATTTATTCATTCTAAGGGACAACTGACATAAAGCTGGACATCATCGGCATACATGTGAACATTACAGTTAGACAATGCAACAGGGAGATCGTTTACATACATTGAGAAGAGAAGTGGACCAAGAATTGACCCTTGAGGTAAACCACGTTTTGGAGACAAGACTGCTGACTTCTCAAGATCGGTAATCACAGTCTGTCTTCTTCCACATAGGTAGAAGAGATAAGTTTGATGGCAGTTGCTGAGAAATTAAAAAATTTGACTAGTTTGGTACATCAAATTTCATGGTTTACCGTATCGAAGGCTTTGCTAAAGTCAAGTAATGTCAGAAATGTTACCTTACTGTTATCAACTTGCTTACGAATAGTCTTCAGTGACCTTTATTAATGCCGTTATACAACTTCTGTGCTTCCGGAAACCGGATTGCATATTACTTAACATTGCATTTAGGCTTAAAAATTTACTAATCTGCTGTAACATAAGATGCTCAAATACTTTAGACATGAAGGGAAGTATGGATATCGGTCTATATTTGTCGTTTGCCTTTGGTAATGGATCAATCTTGGCTATTTTCCAATTTTCCGGAAAAGTCGAAGTCGCAAAAGCAGTGTTACAGATATATGATACATGGTTAATGATTTTTGGTAAGATAAGCTTAAAGAATTTAGGATGCATATCGTCCAACCCAACAGCATTCGACTTAATTTTAAGGACGCATTCAAAAACATCACATGGGTTCACGCTCATAAAACTAAAGCTACTATCACAGGTACTATTAACTACAACATCTAGGTAAGGATGTCCATTTCCACCACAATTCCCATTTTGTTGCCACTCTTGAAAAAGATTCTTGACTGTTTTATCTTCACGTTGTTGAGTTTCATGATTTCACGACAAATCATTTGAGCCTCTCCCTTTAGTGAGCCGCTGTTACTCCTCGGAAAATCAATTTTTTGTCGATTGCTTCTGTGTACCATTCTCATTAGTTCCTTGTGATCTGCTCAAGTTCGGATCTTAGTGCCTTATCTTCTTCCTTTAGCTCATGCACCTGCTTGGACTATGTCGAATTGATCTATTATCTCTGCAACGTCGTCTTTTGTAGCCACATTTTTAAGAACCTGCATTATATCCCTCAATCCCTATTCCGGCGAGCAATCCAACATTCCTGTTTTTCAGGATTGCAACGTACTCATTCTCGCGGATTGCCCGGTTGGGGACGTACGCAACAATCCTCCTCGTCCAGCCATTTGAAACCGCCAACTATTTAAGCCAAACTCGCCAACAGACTATCGAGATTTTCTTCCCTTAAGCTGAGTGCTACGAAACTCGACTATCGGTAATCGATCGTTGAGCTATGCTTGGATCAGCTGATGCGCTCTAGTTTTTCTATTTCGTTGACACCGCTGTTGGGCGCCTTGGTTGGCGTCATTGCACCCTTTGTTCCTGGTGGCCATTTGCGTGGTGATCTTTATCAAATTCCGCAGCAAGCGCAATCGTCGACAACGCAATCGTCGACAATCGTCGACATGCCCAAAAAATTTTGGGCGTTGTGACCGGCAGACAAACTTATATTGAGTGGTTCGCAGCTTCAATAAAAATGGTCAACAAAATTTAAAAAAGTGTCTGCCCATCAGATTTGATACCTGTTTCTGAAGAATTTAGGAACACCAAGTTCAAAAATTGACAATAAAAATTTTTCTATCTTGTAAATTTTTTCTAACCGAACTGTTTTCTCGCCGTTTTTGATTTAAATAAAAAAAATCCCCAAAACTTATAAAAACGAGGTTTGGGGACGTACACGTTGAATACAAAAAATTCGTTTCTATGGCAGCTATATGCTATAGCAGAGTGGAGATTTTTATACTCTGTACCAAAGGTACACAGAGTATATTAAGTTTGCAAAAGTATGTAACATCCAGAAGGAATCAGCTCCGACTGTCTGTCCGTATGAACGAAGAGATCTCAGAGATGGTAACAGATACAGGTTAAACATGTATGGGACATATACTTCTTATACTTGCAGGCAGATCAAGTTTATTGTCAATTTTTGACACGCACCCTCCCGCCCCCGCAATTTGGAAAAAACGTCATATCTCCTACAGTTTTGATGATAGATTGTTCGTACCTTCTAGAGATATCTTACAATAATATTTATCGATTTGCTGAAGAAATGATATAGATCGGATGAACGATACTGAAGCTATGAGCAAAAAACAGTTAACCGGCACACCCCTCACTTACTGCCAACCACCGCTGTATTCAAACAAACACAATCTTTGGGAGAGAGAGAGATAGAGAAACTTAGAGATGAGCGTATAACAGCGTTTAACGCGTATAATGCATAGAACGCGTAAAACAGCGCATAACGCGTATAACACGTATAACGAGCATGCAAATGTGAGCGACGGCATTAACTGGTACAGAGAATCTTATAGTCGGGCTTGACCGACTTTCTCCCTTGTTTTTGTATGCGATATCAACTAGCCAATCCTTTATTAATCTCTTCTTGATCAGCATCAACAGCCGAGCCTTAAGGAGCGCGTGTTATCAACAATTGGGCTCAATAAGCCGACTAAATGAACAGCAGTCTCTTCTGCCATACTTCCACGAATGTAGTTGTATTTTTATACAGTTCATCTCTAACGCGAAGAAGACGAACAAAAATTTAAGCTCCGTAAATTAAACAGACTGAATTGAATTAAATCCACGAAGAACAATCAAAATTGGCAATCAGTTTGCTTATTGACAAAGCTACAACCCAATTGTGAATATCAAGTGCAGTTCGCAGAATATTTGCTGCTTTGTTTATTATTTTAGTTGGCGGGCTCAACTTAAATCTCACATAAACACATACACTCACATCAATACATCGCAAAACACACTCAACACAAACATACAAACGAAATAATCCACTCAACACTCACGCTGAAATCAAATAACCCACTCACGCTCAATATGGTTCTCCCAAAGAACGCTGCATTGCCTGGAGCTAAGCTCCAAGACACTGGAACTGACCTCAAGCGTGGTCATCCGACGTTGCAGGTGACTCTCAGACTGCAATGCTTCTCCAGATGATCAACAGCCGTTTTGAGGAGCAAGCTGAGCTCATCAGAGACACTATGAGCCAGTCGGAGGCTCGCATGCGCGAGCTCATCAGAGACACCGTAAGCCAGTCGGAAACTCGCATGCTCGAGGCGCTGGAAAACCGTATTGGAGGGATGGCAGGAGACATCAAACAGTTGGCGGATCGGGTGATTCATCTTGAACGGGAGGTTGAAGAGCTCCGTTTGTTGAAAGACCAGGTTGGTGGGATCAAAACACGGCTTGTGACGCAGCGGAATGAAGCAAACGCATGTGACGTACGCATGCATGGTGTTCCATTCATAGAGGGAGAGCAGTTAAAGTCAATTTTTAATACACTGTGTTTTTCTGTGGAACTTACACCTGCTCCAAGAGTACGTGATATCTTCAGAGTACGGAAAACACAAGCAGGCATTCCCGACCCTGCTATTTTAATTAAATTAGAAACCACGAGAGACAAAATTAATTTAATGCGTGCCCTTGCTATGTACCGACGAGTCACTAAACAAACACTAAGCTTACAGCTGCTAGAAATTGACTCGCCGGCTGCTGTTTATGTCAACGAGCAGCTCTCCAGAGAAAGCTTTATCATTTTCAAAGAGGCAATGCACCTAAAGAAGCAGAAGATATTGTCCGCGGTTTTCTCTCGCCGTGGGACAGTGCATGTTAGGCGTAATGGGACAGGGGAGGTTCACTGCATTGGGAGCCTGGAAGAGCTTTCGGATCTTGCCAGACACAATGCACCTGCAGAGCTCCCATCCCCCCCTCTCTGGATCTGAAGCTTCTTCCCCTCCCCTAAAGTCCTATGAGTAGCAGCACGATTGATAATGGTGCTCTCTTTGTTGTTAAAGGGCGGTATCCACGGGTCGCCAAAAAATTTCTTGCGAAAATGTAGATATTCCGCAGATTCTTAACAGTCTGCTAAGCCTATGTTAATAACACGATAACACAATTTACTCTGTCGATAAACGTTTCAAAGAAACCTTGCGCTGCTCTGGCGCTGTTAAATATGCCCGCGAACTTATAATCAACAACAATTTTCAGGATTATAATATATATTTCTTATACTTGCAGGCAGATCAAGTTTATTGTCAATTTTTGACACGCACCCTTCCGCCCCCGCAATTTGGAAAAAACGTATATCTTCCTCAGTTTTGATGATAGATGGTTCGTACACTTTAGGGATATCTAGTAATCAAAATTATTTATCGATTTGCTGAAGGGATGATAAAGATCGGATGAACGATACTCAAGTTATGAGCAAAAAACGGCCGTTCTCTAGAAGGAACGAACGATCTATCTCCAAAACTGTAGGAGATATGAAGTTTTTTCCAAATTGCGTGGGCGGGAGGGGGCGTGGCAAAAATTGAAAATAAACTTGATCTGCCTGCAAGTATAAGAAATATATGTCCCATACATGTCAAACCTTTATCTCTTACCATCTCTGAGATCTCTTCGTGCATACGGACGGACAGACAGACAGACGGACAGACGGACATGGCTATATCGACTCGGCTGTTGATGCTGATCAAGAATATATATACTTTATATGGTAGGAAACGATTCCTTCTCCCTGTTACATACTTTTGCACAAACTTAATATACTCTATGTACCTTCGGTACAGAGTATAAAAATATTCATTCGTTTTCATTTTATGACCAAAAAAACAGTGTACCAAAACAATTGCAAGTACTAAGTAGATACGGGTTCCGTCGACATGCGAAATGCTGCGTCGATTATTAATAAGGTCCTTCCTAGTTACCTTAAGCTAATAGGCACAGCTGTGGCCTAAGGTAAGAATGAGGACGAGGAACTTCATCGCACAATAATATGAAAAGACATGCGCTTTTTTCCAGCTTTTTTTGTCGAAAAATATAGCTTTTTTTTCCTCTCCGTCCCGCCGAAAACGGATTTTATTGCTTAGCATAAGTTGGCAACACTGACCCTAACCGTTCAACACAGGCAATCTTAGTGCGAGAGAGAAGAGAGAGAGAGAGAGAAACTTAGAGAGCGCACCGCGTTGTGCGCGGGGTGTTAACTGGCCGTTTGACTCCTGAGCAAATGCGAGTGTAAGGGTACAGAGTATGTTATAGTCGGGCTTGACCGACTTTCTTTCTTGTTTTTCATTGTTATTATTAATTTCTTCATTATAATCTTCATTGAAGCGACTTTTGATAGTTCTTGTGTGCTGTTCGACCGTGCGTTGAAATAGAATCTGTAAAAAAGAAAACAATGAATTGCACTGCCTTTAAAAAATTAATTATTTAACTTACCAAGTAGAGCTGCATTACAATTGTTTAGGCCTTTAAGAGCCGCTTTGCTTTGCATGCCATCCACCATTGTAGACTATCACTACTTTATAGGCCAAGATGTCACAGTCGACGATTTGCAGCAGATTGTTGTAATTTTTCTTGCATTTGCAACCTTGATTTTTTTTGGCAGTCTACGAAGATGCTCAGAAAATCATTTTTATATGCTTTATTCTTACCTTTATGGGCTTCAGCTATAATAGTATTGTTTTTGTTTATTTTTATACTATATAATAAAAATGTATCTTAGCCAGGGTATCAAATCGGAACCGGAAACGTATACCAAAAAGAAACGATTTAAACTCAGAACCGGAACCTGTACCGGAACCGATATTTTTAATTTTTAGTATACTGGTATTCAAGAACCGATATATTTAGAACCGAAAAGAACCTAAACAGTGTACCGGTACAGTTTCGGTTCTGAGCAATATTTTACTTTTTTTAACTTCCGTAGTTGCCACACGGAATTTTGTCATCGATATATTCAGAGCTGCTACCTGCGCCAGAGAGTGACATCTCTATATTCAGAGCTGCTGACTGCGCGTGAGAGAGAGACAAAAGATATTGTTTTTGTCTAGCATATAGGTTTCTGTGCGAAAGACTGAAACAAAAACAGCAACAAAAATATGTATATATTTGGCGCTCTTTCGCTTAAGTTCCGTGTTTGCATGTTGGCTTTCTGCTAATTCTTCGGATGCTGTCCCTTTTTTATGCAAAACGAAAGAGCTCAGTGTACAGTCGCCTACGGTTAATCGTTGTAAAATTTTTATTCGTGTTTGTGCTGCGAAACTGCAAATATTATTTAATTAATTTAAGAGTTGCAAGTCAATCTAAACGATCGCTTAAAATGCCAAGACCAAAAACAAATGTGTATCGAAAGTATTTCGCCTTTGACATTGAAGAATATGTAAGCAATTGCTTAAAAAACGAGAGTGGACAAAAAATTAAGGTGAGTTTGATATTTACGAATTTACTTTCCGAAATATATACATATACATATGTATGTACAATGTACAATGATACTCAGTCTAATGCACATACATATGTAAGCTTCGAGACTTTTCTGTCATGCATATATTAATTCGTATGTAAGTGCTTAGAAAGTTAAATAGCCTGCCTTTATGTATGCATGTACATGCTAGTGTTTGCATGCCTTTGATGAAAAGAAGCGAAACTATGGTTGTGTGTACAACCGAAATTCATTTCGGTTTGATTCCCTGATCTTAACACAAAGATATTTTTAATTCGCACTCCACTAACGACTCTCACGGATTACAAATATTTAATTTCGCAATAAACGCGTTCGACTTAGCAGAGTCCACAATAACAACTAAAGCATCAACATAAAATTGTAACTAAGTCAAACGTTTTTTTCGGCAGCGATTAGGCAGAAAAGAAAAAGAAGTGGCAAAGCAGGAATAAAATATGTGACCTGTCTGCAAATTGTTGGTGTGATTTCGAGCTAGCGCCAGCTGCAGACATATATATATTGATATTTTATATTTTGCCATTGCATCGCTTTTCGTGCAAGCGTAAAAACAAAAACAACATTCGGCAGATCTTCGTCTGTCTAACAGTGTGTGCGCCGCGACGCTCCGTCAGCAAGCCAAGTTCGGAGCACTCCCATTTATGTGTCTAAAAAGAGCCGAGCTTAAGAGCGTTTTTGGAGTAAACACAAATTTGAGGGTTTTCGGAGCCCATTCAGTGATCTCAAAGCACGGGCTCATAAAAAGATCTTATGTCTGAGCATTTCCAGAGTTGCACTCCAATATGCGTCTGAAAAGAGCCTTTAAGGAGGCGATTCAGTAGCCCCTCAAGTGCCTAGAAAAGTAACTTTAATGTGTATTTTATGAGGTTTTTCTATGCTTCATTTGGAGGGTGAAAGCACTTATACGATGTGGGTGCGATGGTGAGACGCATCCGCTGATCCAGAAGATATTGGAAAATATTTCAAGACAACAAAATAAAAGAAAATCATGGATATGACTCTCAACCTCAAAGAAATATTTTCTAAGGAGCCATCCTATGATCCCAAAACATATTGTACAAAAAATGCAAGACAAGAAAATAAAATAAAATTAAATCAACTGAACGGTCAGGTCATGGATGTGAATCTAAACCTCAAAGAAATACTTCTACCAGGAGGCAGACGATGGTGAGACGCATCCGCCGATCCAAAAGATATTGGAAAATATTTCAAGACAACAAAATAAAAGAAAATCATCGATATGACTCTCAACCTCGAAGAAATACTTTCTAAGGAACCATCCTACGATCCCAAAACATATTGTACAAAAAATGCAAGACAAGAAAATTAAATCAACTGAAAAATCAGGTCATATTTATAAGTCCTATCCTCAAAGAAATTCTTCTACCAGGAGGCAGACGGTGGTGAGACGCATCCGCTGATCCAGAAGATATTGGAAAATATTTCAAGACAACAAAATAAAAGAAAATCATGGATATAACTCTCAACCTCAAAGAAATACTTTCTAAGGAACCATCCTATGATCCCAAAAGCTATTGTACAAAAAATTCAAGACAAGAAAATAAAAGAAAATTAAATCAACTGAACGCCTTGAGCGACGAACAAGTAATGAAAATATTTAGATGTGATTTGATGAGATTTTCCGCCAAGAAGCTGTGATTTGACACCGTTAGACTATTATCTTTGGGGAGCGGTCAAGGCAAAATCTGCAAGCCGCTGTACCAATTGTAGAGCCACAAGACGAGCAGGAGTCCATACCTGATTCGATTGGGAATGAATTGATAATGGTTTTAATAAATAAATAATAAAAAATTAATAGAAAAATAAATAAATAAATAAATTTTACAATTTCTGCTCCAAGGTGTTGACTCGACCGATGCCGGGCACCAAGTGAATTGCCAATACGCTGAGGCACTGATTTTATAGGCTGCTGGGCGCAGTCGCTAGCGACGTCGATAGCCGTGCTGCCGATAACAATGCAGTCGAAGTCGCCTATCGTCAGCTGATGGCGTTGATTGTACGCGCGTATTTTGAATCTTTTATTTAACTAATTCTAAGGAAATTACAATGTTGCACTTCAAGTTACTTAGTAGTTATAGACAAATTATAATAATAATAATAATATTAGTGAGAATTTGTGACTTCAGGTGGAAATAATGTGCTATTATTACATATAGTAATGTTGCGAGCTCCTGGGGCGTCGCAATGCAAAGAACTAATTTTCACCCAATTGACTCGAAACTCGGTTTGTAAGAATATAATGCCAAATAATTTGTGATTTCAGTTTCCGATGTTGGAAATTCGTCCCCAGGGTATAAAAATTACTCGAAAACTCTGTATGGAAATAACTTTATTTCATCCGATTGTGTTAAAACTCAGTTTGTATTATTGAATATTGAAATAATATATTAAAATTCGGAAACTCCCAAGGTCGGAAAAGTCAAATAATAATTGACTTCTATACTGATGAAGGCTATACTGATGGCGGCGTAGAGAAGCGCGACGGGTTATATGCTAGTAAGCTATATAACTTTAATTTAAATGGTCTGAAAAACAGCGTAATTTGCAAACTTATTATAAAAGTAATTATGAAAGCGCTTGATGTTTAGCTGACAATGCAGGCGTTGGTAAATAGAAAGTGTAGATATAATGGGAAAAAAATCGCGAAATTTGCAAGTATTCTCACTTGAGCTTGGGCTATTATAAAGATTTAAAAGATGGCAATTATAGACGAGTAAATAGAAGCTGTAGACCAAACGGGCAAATTTTTCATACGACCTAAAAATATTTTGACGGCAATAGTAAACTGGTGAATATAGGAGGAGTATAACAATCGGTCGAAAAAATCGTGAAATTTAAAAAATTCGCAATTGAGTTTACATTATCAAAAAGACGGGTAAACAGGGGGTACATAGGAGGTGTAAATCAAACGGTCTTAAGATTGGATAGATGGAAATTAAGGACACGCATATAAAAGTCAAAATTTGCCATTTTCATTCAAGCGCAGGCGTTGGTAAAAAAAGAGGTGTAGATTGAACAGTCCGTAATATTGCGAAATGTGCAAGTGGCCTACATGGCCATTAAAATAGGAAATTGGTCAACTTATCATATGACCGAAAAAAATGAAGATTTAGGAACGGTTTCTCTTCTTCCTGATAGTTGCTATGTGTTAGTAGATGTGTTGGTCAGGATTTACTCTGTAATTTGTTAGTTTTTATGGAAGAAACTCTATGTGAAATTAGCCCTTAATGTAGTTTTAAAAGTTTTATAAAAGATACAATTTCGAACCAGCAAGTTTTAGCCGGCTCGAGGTCATATTATGTTTGCAAAAACTTTAAGCAAGAGCACACATCACCACAGAGAAGGCTGGTCAACTTGGCGTTGTCATTTGCTGTCAGTTTTTGCACTTATGCTGTCTTGAAATTCCCACGCAGTCATATCAATGCTGTCTGCTGGTTTGCAGTCGATGGGCAAATACTACTGAAGATGAAACCGGGAGGTTCTTCAAACATCTGTATAGTCGAGCAGCATCCTTTGTGGTGTAATGTGTTCCTGTTTAAAGTTATGTGGAAATTAAAAATGACCTCGAGCCGTCTAAAACTTGCTAGTTTGATTATTTTTAAAGCTTGGTACGGAGATACCAGCGAAATCGTAAACTCTATAGGGCGGTATCCACGGGTCGCCAAAAAATTTCTTGCGAAAATGTAGATGTTCCGCAGATTCTTAACAGTCTGCTAAGCCTATGTTAATAACACGATAACACAATTTACTCTGTCGATAAATGTTTCAAAGAAACCTTGCGCTGCTCTGACGCTGTTAAATATGCCCGCGAACTTATAATCAACAACAATTTGCAGGATTTTGAACATAACATATTTAATGTGCTATTTTAATATATTTTTATTATTAAATGAAATTAATAATAAATTAATTGTTCTTATCATTATGACTTTTGACAATCTGCAGTATTAGCGCAGTGAACGCTGGTAGTTGCCTCTTCCGACATTTTCATTAAAATTGTGTCTGGCACAATCAATGGCATTAAATGCAGTTCGATGTAGTCCCGAGCAGCGGCACTTAACGAACACCTCGCACTTGGCTGCCACTGCAAAGATTTCGTTCATATCGATTGGAAAGTAACTCGCGCAATTCTGGCGATTTAATGACCGTTAAGTTGGTCAGGTCAGCATGATGATCTTCTGGATGTACTGCTGTAGCATGTGTGACTTGGCGGCTCCGCTGAACTCGAAAATTGTATTGGGCAGCGGTCCCTGGGTGGTCACATAGCACTTGGCCACGTAGTCGGGGCCCTGTCAGGGAAACGTTAAGAAATGGAATTGATTTATAAAGTTGAAGTTTGGTTCGCCCTTTTCTTACCTTGATAAAATTGGCATTGATGTAGGGCACATCCTCATTGCCCGATCCGCTTTTGCTTGGTCACCTTCAGGGGGTCATTTTAGGCTGCACTATCCGCTATACTACCGCTTGATAGGAGGCCAGCAGTTCGCTGTCCACTGAACTGGGAGCGGGCATTTGGTTTGTGGCCGTTTTACTGTCGCGATCATTGAGCACCGGCGGCTGTTCAATGATTTTCCTTTTGCTCTGGTAGCTGTGATCGAAGACATAGTTGAGGCGAATCAAATCGAACTGATTGAGGGGTCTGGAGTGTGAAGTGTTTGAATGCTGGCCAAATAGATTTTAAGCTCCTCGATTGTGGTTTGTGGTGACAGGAGACGCCACATGATGTTGCAGACCGTGCTCCGGTCCGCCGATGTTCTCTGGCGGGTTTCCGTGTGTTTCTTATCCGCCAAGAACCGCACCTCGCTCCTCACTTTCACGGCGTTTATTAAATTCAGCTTGCCCACCATAGAAAGTGCCATTAGGCGACGCTTTCTGCAGGAATCTTTTTTAGCGGCGCTCATTTTCAATTTGGCCGCACAAATTAGAACCGAAACCTATTTTGTTCACGTCACGGCAAAAAAGAGGCGTTAACAGCACTTAAAGGCGATGTTAACTTTGAACACAACGTAGTGGCAAACGTAAGCATTTTTCGCGATTGGTAGAAACCGAATATGAAACGGCCACACGAAAAAATTGCTTAGCAGTTTTTTTTATATAGAGTTTTTCATTTCGCGGCCGTTTCCGTACCCATGGACACCGCCCTTAAGCCAAAATTAACTCTAGTTTGCTGTATGTTTGTCTTATTATACCCTTGTAGAGGGTATATTGAAATTGTCCAGATGTTTGTAACGCATAAAAGGAAGCATCTCCGAACACACAAAGTTTATATATTCTTGATCAGCATGACGAGCTGAGTTGATATAGCCATGTCCGTCTGTCCGTCCGTCCGTCCGTCTGTTTCTATGCTATCTCCTCCGTCAGTTTTAAAGCTATCTTAACCAAACTTTGCACGAAGTCTTTTGGTACAAATACGCAGTACATTTGTCGGAACCGGCCAGATCGGATGACTATAGCATATTGCGGCCATAGGAACCATCGGTATAAAATGTTGATTTAGTGAGAAAAACTTTTTTGTCTTCAACGCAAACGTCCCCGAACCTTGTACTTACAAGTTTTCTATGCTTTCACATAATTCCACCAAGTTTGATGGGACAACTATATAGTACAGGAGCCATAGAAATTAGGTGTAGAAAATGTATATAGGAGGCATTGTCAAAAATGTGTACATTTGGTCGAATGTACATATTTGTGTCAGTGGAATCGGGCTACTAATTTTTAAAACTCATACAAGCTACAAGGGTATATAAACTTCGGTCGAGCCGAAGTTAGCTTTCCTCTGTTTTTATACTCTGTACCGAAGGTACATAGAGTATATTAAGTTTGTGCAAAAGTATGTAACAGGGAGAAGGAATCATTTCCGACCCTATAAAGTATATATATTCTTGATCAGCATCAACAGCCGAGTCGATATAGCCATGTCCGTCTGTCCGTCTGTCTGTCTGTCTGTCTGTCCGTCCGTCCGTATGAACGAAGAGATCTCAGAGATAGTAAGAGATAGAGGTTTGACATGTATGGGACATATATTTCTTATACTTGCAGGCAGATCAAGTTTATTTTCAATTTTTGCCATGCCCCCTCGCGCCCC